>CBMN010037281.1:0-14936 GCA_000582825.1 Hordeum pubiflorum
CCCCTTACAAGAGAATTTTCTCCAATGATTAGCTCCTTCTAAGCCTAAACTCACTGCTAATCTCCCGGCCTCTCTAATGTTCCTAGCTGTTTGCCCCCCCCCCTGGATTTGCTTCACGGTCCGCCACTGCTGCCATCTCACCTCCATTTAGAGGGATTATCCCAATATATGAATCTTATGATGACAAGGTAAGGCAATACAATATTTCATTTTTAAGAATCTTATATTGACGTTTTTAGGGCGTATAGCCGTTTGTTATTTTCCTATAGTACACATGCCTGAAGCATTCATTACGTCGCCAATCATGTTATTTTTTGTCTCCCTTTTAAGTTGTTTTTTCTTTTCATAATTTTCGTGTTTCTTAATTTTATATCATTTTTAAGTTTTTGTTGTACTTCTTTTTGTTATGTTTATTTCACCCTTTTTTCATTTTGTTGGAAAATACAAGAACATTTTGTGTGAAATAACATTATTCTATACATAGATGACATCTCATTTTAAGAATACGAACACTTATAGTGGGATACGTGAGAATTTAACCATTATTTACAATGTATATATTATAATTATTTAAAAATACTGGAATATTCTTAAATTATGTTAAATCTTAATATTTCCTGAAATATTGAAAAACATTCAATGACATGTGCTAGTTCTGATCCATGTGAGAGCTTTGATCCAAGATAGTATATGTTACCCTAGCGGTAAATCCTATTTGACGCTCAAGGCGCCAAATAGCCTTAACATAGAAGGCGCACGCCCCTCCACCACGTTAGTTACTACTAGCAAAAATGCCCGTGCGTTGCAATGGGAAAAAAACAATCAAACTATGCAGATGTGGTAGAGATAAAAATCAAATGCTAGGATGAGATAACGATTTTCAAAATGTCATTTCACAAACTATGTCTGAGTGATGTCATGATGACGAGGGGCTTTTAGAAAGTCATTTCAAAAACTGAAAATGTGATGGTCTCATCACGACTTGATTTCNNAAGGCGCCACAACGAAATATTTTTTGGCTAAGCAAATTACATTGATGGACCCCTGCTTGAGCTAGATTGATGCATGATGTGTCTTATCTTTACCTAGCGTAGCGGTGTATTTCATAACCAATAAAAATGTGGTTCCAGAATAGCTGTGTATGAAGGCAAAATTGGCATCTAGTCATTTTCATATACCTTACAAAAACTAACCCATAGGAATCTGTGTCAATTTGTTTGGGGCTCAGCGCTCCGGAGAACATGGAAACCTTTTTTTTACCCGATGCGTGAGGGACTAAATAAAATCATAAAATGACCTCTACAGATTCCCTAATAAAACCTCTACCTAAGTGATGGTTCCTTTTGGTCGTTATTTATGAATCCATTTTAATTTTTGTGAATATTTCCTAAAATTTCATGGACATTATTTTCAAATTCCTGAATATGTTGTGAATACACGATCATATTTTAAAAATCTTAACAAAAAATTATTTGACAACTTTTGTTTGAAATAGTTTTTTATAATATTCGAACAATTTTTTTGAAATCACAAACTTTTTATGAATTTTCGAATGTTTTTTGAAATTCACAAACACTTTAAGAATTTTCGATATATTTTTTCAGTACTCACAACTTTTTGAAAATTTGGAAATCCCGGGTTAATTTAAAGAAGGAAAAAAACAGAAACAAAATGAGAAAGGAAAAAGCAAAAAACAAAAAAGAGGGCGTCACGACTGGTATATGGGCCGGCCCATTACCTCGCATACGGTGCCTGCTATATATATAAGAGAAAAGGGCATAAAAATGATAGAACCAGGTATCGAAGCCTGGTGTCCCGTGCAGAAGGCTAAGGCCTCATCCATTGCCCTGGCTCTTTGATTGTGAAATATAAGTGTATCATGTTATGAGCACCAAATTTGGGGACGATTTAAAAAGAAAAAAAAACTGAATCTTTTTATTTATTTATGGGTGGTATGGTGGGTAATTGTTGTCAACTTCGAAGGTAATGATGACGGTGAACGGACAGAAGCACTTTGTGCTTTATTATTAGATAAAGAATAAGCCGAGCCATCTAGCTTATCGCATTAGTAGAAGCTCCAAACGGTTTTGTGAAGCTTCTATAAGCTTGTGGCCGTGTTTTTCCTGTTCAAATTTTATTTTATTTACTATTTTTTGCTATATTCATTTTCTTATTTTCTTGTTTTTTTTGCTTGTTTGAAATTGCATGAACATTTTTTCTAATCCATTATCATTTTTAAATTTGTGATTTTTTTCAGATTCATGAACAATTTTCAAATCCAGAAACTTTTTTGAATTTCAGGAAAAACTCCTGATTTTTTTTTCAAGTTCGCAATTTTTTTCAAACTCACAAGCATTTCTCAAATAATTCATGATTTTTTATTTCATCATTAGTTTCAATATTTGAAAAAAGTAGCAGGTTTTAGTTTATGAAAAAAAGGAATGCAAAATCTGTTAGAGAGGAAAGCCAGAAGGCGAAAAGCCTAGTCTAGCACTCTAACATGAGAGCAACTAAGTGGAGGTTACCCCTTGCGGGGACCACCAGGGGTCACTTTTGGTGTTTTTGGAGCATGTCAAGTGGTGCGTCCAGCCACCACCACATCTCGCGTGCTGAGCGCTCCCATTGGATTTCTTTTAAAAGAATTGTGCCTGTTTTTGTGTTTTAGATGAGTTTTTTTCTAGTTTTTTCAGCTTTTCGGTTCCCTTGGTTGAGCTTTTTTCTGTGGAAAAAAATTTATGCTTCCACGGGAAGCACATATTTTCTTCCTAGAGAAGCGAAATTGTGCTTCTTAGAAAGGAGAAAATAAATTTGTGTTTTTCATGAGAAACACAAATTTGTATCTTGTGGAGGTACATATTTGCTTCCGCGAGAAGCACAACTGTCCTTCTTGACAAAAAAACAATTGGGTTTCCACAAGAAGTACAAATTTGCCTCTCATGAAGACATATCTTTGCTTTCGTAATAAGCACAACTATGTTTCTCGAAAAGTAAAAAAATACCATGCTTCCTGCTTCAGGTTTTTTCTTCATTCCTATTTTGTCCTTTTTCTTTTTTTTCTTTTTAAATGTTTTTTTGTTCCTGGGTTTTTGTAAAAAAAAATGTCAAAACCTACTAACATAAGATCTAGTTTCGAAGACCTCAACGCGAGAAAATCCAATGGTGAACACGGTTTGGGATTTGGAGATAAAATGTTTTGAATACACAAATCAACAAAAAAAAGGGAAATCTCCATAGCTGTGGCGCACATGCCGTATGCCACTTGTCAGCGTCTAAGAAGATGGGAATGATCTTTGCAAAGGGTAATGATTAACTAGTGATTTCGCTTTAACACATTCATCACTAGGTTGAACATTCTCACATGAGCCTGATCTAGTCCCAATGCTAGATAAAGTCATCCTATAGTTGACTTCGGCCCAATAACCAAACTGAGCGGTAAATTCTTGGCAGCCAATAGCTCGGCTCGCCTGTGGGAGTCGGTATTGGGCCGCCCAGTAGCCATGTAGTTTCGTCATGCAAGTGTCACTCACGTGTTTTTTTCTTTGTTTCTTTTGTTTATATGTTCAAAAATACCAAGTACATATATATTACAAGAAAAAGTTTTAGTTATTTTTTTGAAGTGTTCATCAACATTAAAAAAATGTTCATGCAGTGTTAAAAAAAGTTTGCTCAACTTTCAGAAAATATTTGTATGTGACATTACAAATGTTCACATGTTTCAAAAAAATGTATGTGACCGCACTTTTTATACAATGTAAAAATATCTGAGTAATTAAAAAAATGTTTCGACCATTCATAAAAAATGTACATTGCATTTTTAAAATGTGCATGTTTTCTAAAATATGTTTGTAATATTTTTTAATTTTTTTTATACATGTAAAATTGTTCACATAGTGTAAAACAATGTTTGAAATCATTTAAAAATATATGGTTCAATGCGTATTTAATTTTTTTAACACGTATGCATAAAATGGGAAATCATGTATTTGAAATTGCTAAACACGTATAGAAATGGTTTAGACCTATATGTAAAATGTACAATGTGTATGAAAAAAAAACATCAAAACATGTAGTACAAAAAAATGTTAGTTATGTAAATTTGTAAAATATTAAATATGTATAAAAATGTCTTGTTGTATACGAAAATATAAAATGCGTATTAAAAAATTAGACATGTGCTGTGTTTTATACAGAAATTAAAATCAAAATTAGATAAAGAACCAAAACACTGAAAAAGAAGAAAACCGATGAAACTGAAGAAAGAAAGAAAGAAAACCAAAAAATGAAAGGAAAAAAGAGAAAATAAAAACCAAATAAAAACTGAATAAAACCGATGCAATACTGGAAAACCCGATAAAGAAAACCACAGAAGAAAAACTCGCGCGCTGATGCATTATTGGGCCGGCGCAGTAGCGCCGCGCTGCAGGCGAGATTGCAGCGAGTGGGAAATAGCATCGCGGCGGCCAGGTTCTAATCTGAGACGTCAAATTCTCCGGATCTTCTGGCAGCATGGCCGGCAATTTGTCTTCCATTCCATCATCTGCCGGCTGCCGCAAACGTCAAGAATTCTCGTGTGCTCCGCCGAGACCGCAGGTTCGATCCGAGCAAGAGACAGGTGCGGGCGGCTGCCATTGCGCGAACTGCTATGAGTACATAGCAGGCCGCAAGCCATGCTTGGGGAGCGCGCACCGCTCGTTCGGCGAAATGCACCACCGAGACTGCCTGGCGCCGATGCGCATCGCGGGACTCGCCGTCGCCGCCGCGGCGGATCGCACGCACCAGCCACGGCGCCGCACGGTGCGAGGCTTCGTGAACTGACCAGTCCGTACGATTCGCCGCCAGTTCAGAGCCAAGTCCTGCCGCGACCCTGTTGTCAGGCAAGCTGACTGTTTTCTTCTCCTCGATGTCATGCAAGCGAGCTGTTTCTTCTAATACTAGCGATCCTCTTACACAAGGTACGTCAGCTGACAACTCTCCATGTTCTCAAAACCAGGTGAAAAAGAAGCGGAGACGATCAGAGTAGGCAGTTCCTTGAGACATCATACATAGCACAATTCTGCAGCACATGCAACTATGGACAAAATTGGAACTGAGCTATGTTTACACAGGCAACGGCTACAACAGCTCCTACGTTGCACAGAAGGGCGATTAGTTGCACGAATTCAAGCTACATAGTAGCACGCATCAGTTCTGTTAGCTTCACTGTTAACAGAACGAAACTCTAATACCTCTTCATGCTAACATAATACTAGCAGATGGAGGTAGACACTACTCTCAACTTCACTCTAAAACCAAATCTACATTGCTGCAGAGCACAAACTAAGTGTAGCATTTTGTCGGCTGGTAATTCGTCGAGGCCTCAGTTGTGCAAGGGAGCGAGTCCCAAGGCACGGTCGCTCTCCAGTCATCAGAAAGCGGCCCTTGCAGGTTGTTGAATGGGAAATTGATGGACCGCTGAGCTCCATTGATGTTGTTGCTGATATCAGGCAAGTCGACCATGCATCTGTTGATTATGTTGTTGCTGTTGCACTGTTGCGGCTGCGCAAACTCAATGTTCATGGGGGCTGATCTGTCCATGTTGGAGAGTGTGATGGGTGACGCGTTCAGAACCATCGACGCGATGTCCATCCCAGCCGGAAGATTAAGCGGGATTGCTGAGAGGATCCTCATGGCCTGGTGCTCTGCATCTGATGTGGGGAGAACTATGGATGTAGCTGGCCTGCTTATGCTGTCAATGATGTTGAGAGTGCTCTGACAGGAGGAAACTATTGAAGGAAAGTAGCCACCGCCAGTGAACTGGATGTTGGAGGAGATGATGTTGGTCATTGCAGACGATGTGTTCTCTGAGCTGTGTCGACTTCTGTGTGTAGTTTGCAAGTGCGGAGGAATGTAGGTCCCATTTGTGCTTGGTAATGGAGGAGAGACCCATGAGTGTGAGAGCGCCCTCTGTGCTGTGGCATTGGTTTTCTTGAAAATCCTGCAGATTGCCCAGGAATCCTGCTCATGAGGGGAAAATAGAAAGAAAAAGTGTTGGTTAGTGATTTTCTTGTGAAAGGTAAACAATATCTTACACTTATAACACAGAGGAAAGATTAAGGGAATCAATGTCTGACATAATAAAATTTACTATGTTCTGAACATTTGCATTGTGCTATATATATCTGCTAGGCATTTGCAGCTTACAGTCCGTATCTTTTTCCAAAGGAAATATATTGCAAGTTATTTTAGTGTAATATTTGGAAGACATGTATTTTTAAAGTAGCAGCAATGTTCTTCAAGATTTAGAGGGCATCCTACATAAGTTGCATTCAAGTTCACATGTTCAGTGAAAAATTCAGAGTTATTTTCTCTCAAAGTTACAGCATGCAAGTTGCTTACATTTGGTGGAATGGTCTTCTCCAGTGGCTTCTTCTGCGGCAACGAAGGGTCGGTGAGTGATGGCAGCCGAAACTCATGCATCATCCAGTCAGTTTTGACACCTTTGGCCGCTCTACCCTTGTAAAAGACGAGAGACTTCTTCAAGCCTATACACTTGCTTCCATCGGAGGAGTAGATTGGTCTGTCGGTTCCGGTGGCCTTCCAGAAGCCTGCTCCGGTCACCCTGTTAGGCCTTGTGCTGTTCCGGTACTTCCTATCCCTTGGGCAGTAGAAATACCACTCCTTTTCTCCAGTGCTTGCTAGTTCTTCATAGAAAAAATAAAAGGTTTTGGTAAGTAAGCGTGAGCAAAAAGAAGTTTCATGGCGTCTATTATGCAACTCCATTTATAACCAAAGACCGGTTAACTCAATTCAACGCCTCATTTGGCGCAGTCGTTTATAAAGAAATGATAGTGAGAAATACACATGAATCATGCCTGCAAGAGTGCTTTTTAACCATGAAGAACCCAACTTTGAAACTTATAAATCAATTTTTCAGCCTTAACATGATGAACCACTAGAAGACATATTCAGTAAGCACTACAGTAGTAGGATCATGTAAACTCAAAGATGGGATAGCATGTACCAAGTCTCTCAACATCATATGGGTCAAGGTGCATGCAATTATTTACTATAGTTAGTAGTTACTCCAATCCTGATAATTACACGAGTAAGCTTTTTTCCGAGGTTTAACCCTAAAAGTTCTTTGGCTTCATCATATATAGGTGCCGTCTACTCGTTGACATTAGAAAAGAGGTGGAAAAAACCCTATGTAGTAGCACAACAAGAGAGAGCTAACCAAAAGATGCATGTAAAATTGTCAGAGTTTTCTCTTGTTAACCTAGTGGGAAAAGAAAATATGCACTCAAATACGAGGTACCAACAAGATGGAGCATGTATGCTTCATCCCGGTCATGCGGAGGGAAGATATATGAGCAAGTAATGTTCTTATTGCAGAATAGAAAGGCTTCATAGCTCTTTATTGGTCTGTGCAGAGAAGCAAGAGATAGTTCACAAGGGGTTTATAGAAGCTTACTTGGGAGATCCCATGGATCAAACTTGTAGATGTCCAGCTGCCTGATAAGCTCAATCGGAAGAGACTTCTGCTGGATTTTCCTCTTGAGGTAGAACCTGACGAGCTCTTCATCAGTTGGATGAAACCTGAAGCCAGGTAACATAACCTCATCTTGCTTCTCCATGTCATCACTCCTGATCTCCTCCATATCTTTACCACCGTAAAACAAACCCGTGGCTGGATGCTAAGTAAATAGCGGAAGCAAAGCTAACCTTAGCTCTAATTGTCAGGAGCGTTCCAAACCCTAATGACTGATGTGTTAGGTCAGACTTTACTGGACAGGACCTAGCTAAGGATTTGGGTTTCTACTGATTACTGGAGGTGGAAGACGACTACTTGAACGTAAGATTGAACTAACCTAAACAACCTAGCTCTAAGCACTGCCTGTTCCTTGTCAACCAAAGCGAGCAAGAAAACTATGAGGGAACTATGGCATGCAGCTACTTAAAGAGAAAGGGAAGGTCGAGCTTAAGTCCCAGACTTGCGCTTAGCTCTCTTAGCTGCTCCCTTTGTAGGGTCTTCCTTCCCGCTATTCGGCTTGTTGTTCACACCTTTGCACACACGCAAGAACAGGCTATTATAGCAGATCTTTAGAATACACCTGTCGTTGAACTCTTATTATAGGGTCTCTTTGGTCTTTACTCCATGGCGAGGATCTCAATGAACTGTACAAAAATGGCTGCCATTTTGGGATTAGCATTCTTTAGATTACTTAGCAATAAATTAATTAACGTTGCTTTGCATCTAACATAGTTCAGACTTCAGACATACGTGTTACGGCTTATAATTATGTCTTCGGAGAGATAATCTACTAGCTCACTAGATTGCTAGCTTATTATTATTTATTGTGGCTTCCTTGTCCATAGTTGATGTGTAAGTAACAATTCCCAAGACATCAAGAGACTTCCAAATTCCAAGTAAGTATAGTTTTATATTGGAACACTGGGAGTGTAATTCCCTCTGACAACATCTATATTTTACATTGGTATCAACATCTATATCCCCTCCCCACGTTTGATTCCCGCTCCTGATCCAAAAATTCCTGTCAAATCATGCCTTTTCCCTTCATTCTTATCTTTTTCTCTCACCTTTATAATTTGTGTTTTAAGGATAACTGTTAAACAGTAGAAAAAATGGGAGTCAAAGAATATTGCTTAGGAACATTATTTGCTCAATTTGCGTGCTCCTAACTTGAACATTGCCCCTGACAGAAAATAGAAGAATAAAAAAGTTCTGAATGGGAAGCATATTCTTATGAACTTGTATTTTCAGTAATCAAAGAAAACCAACGATGGAAATGCCAATCACTCACCTTGGTAGTGACACGTTTCTCATTCCTAGAATAGAGCCGAAAAGACAAGAGTGAATCCGGCAAAATTACTGATCTGTCCTACTGAAAAGATGCTAATGTCTCTGGCTGTTGTAAACTTGTGAATGGTCAAACCTGAGTTAAATCTGGCCTCAGATATTAGTTTACTCTATGGATAGTGATGTATTAGTTGCTGATGTGTTACAGCCAAGGGGGGTTAACTACCTTTGTACGCATTCGGTTGTCACTACTCCGAAAGTCCTACTCTCGTCTGTAACAGCACATCAATTGGTATGCACACCTCTCTTGACTATTTTACCTGTCCAACCAATTCCAGTTTCAACTTTCAAGCAAAGGTTAGTCGACACTCTTTATATCACTATATGTTTCGTATATAATTTTATCATTTTTCTTGATAAATCCGTTGCTCTTCTAAGTGAAGCATTCTGGTTGCACCATGGATGAGTGGGGCTGCATCTGCTAGGTGAAAGAAGCCAATGTATGGGAAAAATGAAGATACCTCACAAGGATTACCTCTACCATCGTAGTCACATGCCACCATACTTTAACCGGAAAAATCCAGACCTGCCCATTCGTGCAGCATTGGGCGCATCACAGGGAACTTCTACAGACATTGATGCGAAAATCCTGCATGGATCCAAGTGTAGCCTCCTCATTCCTCACCACCAACCAGGGAGAGGAGAAAAAGAAGTATGAAACCCAAAATCCCATGGAACCAAGTTTTTTGCAAACCCTGTCCTCCGAGCACCCAACAGTGCAAGGACCTTCGAATTAAATGATGTTGGGAGGTCACTTCTAATAGGGGATTATAGATGGGCTTAGGGTCAAACCTCTGTGCTACGAGTCGGTTCGTGGATACCCACGCATGCAGTTTTCTATTGAGGTTTGAGAGTTCATACTCGTTCCTGCACTAGGAGTGCTGCTGCATCCATCCACGAGTGCTACTCACTGGCCTCTTGTCGGTGAGACGGTGACTAACTTCTGGTGACCTTACTGATGGATGCATCTGTACACTTGTTCTACAGATTTGCAATGTGAATCAGTACGCTGGTCACTTCTACTGTTCTTCCGGCGTTTTGTCAAGCTCCCTTTATAGATAACCATCTTTTTCATCGAAATGAAAAGGAAGTTCCCTTCGAAAACCTATCACCTCTGTACATAAAAGAAAGAATAAAATATGAAAGAAAAGTGTCCATTGTCTAATGGCAAAACCTATCACCTCTGTACATAAAAATTAAATAAAATACGAGAGAAAAACGTCTATTGCCTCATGAACAGTAGTAGCTTGTCGGTGACTAACTTCTAAAGACATTTCTGCTGTTGAAATCCATATGTACACTTATTCTACAGATTTGCAATGGCACATTGCATTAGTGCGCTGGTCACTTCTACTATTCTTCCAGGGTTTTATCAAGCTCCCTTCATAGATAACCATCATTTTCGTCGAAATGAAAAGACAGTTTCCCTTAAAATCTTATCACCTTTGTGCACAAGCCATCTTTTTCGTCAAATGAAAAGGCGGCACTCCCGCCGGTTCCTCGACGAAAAAAACATCAACTGTTTTACATCATGGCGTCTTGAGATGGTCGGGCGACGGTGGGAGTAAGTCACTGACCGGTGGGCCAGATGCAGCTGCAGATGCCTCTGTCCTACTACTCACTCGTGCTTGTCCGTTGATCGGGTCGTGTGCATCAACCCACTCGTGCGGCCTCTCGTTTGATGCTACCCTACGCGGGCGGCTGGGGTCAAACCCTTCCGGTTCAAGTCTCCTCCGTCGCATGCCCCTTGGTATTCGTGGCCCCTGTAATAAGTTTGTTAGCATCCAGGATCCCATGTTTCCAGGGTGCAGACTCCCAATTTAATCCCTTTGTACTCTTCCTTCCTACGCGGCCAATCGATGCGCCGAGGCCGTGTTTGTGCGTGTGGCACGCCGAGCTTGGCACCTCGTCCGTTGCCCCCGTGCACGTGTGGCCTGGGACAGTGGCTCCCTTGGGCCTGTAAACTTGGCGTTTTTGGCAAATTTCTACGCCCGGAAAACGGCTCGAACTGGTCCCAGCGTTTCTCCAGTTAGAAATAAAGGGGCCAGAAGCACACTCCCATATCGTCTTGGCTCTGTCCGTTTTAGACAGACCACACGGCCCAATGCACAACCGCATCCGTAAATTCGCTTCTGGTCCGTCTGGATGCATAGTGGACGCATTTTTGTTCTAGCTTTGCGGTCAAACAGACACGCACACGCCCTCTCATCGTCCGTCGCAGGCCCGCATGCCGGCCGTCCAACTACCTCCCACCGACCCCATTTAATCCACACGCATGGGCGGGCCCGCCGGTCAGCCACCCAGCCGCCCCCGGCCGCGTCCATTTTTATGACGAAGCCGTTGACTCGTGTGGCCACTTCTACTTCCCCACAGCGTCCTCACTCCATTGCTCCCTCAGTGCCCGACACCATACCCTAGCGGCGTCGCCCCACCTCGCTTCCCACCGGCCCGTCATCATGGGGTTTTGAAAGTGGGTGCCTGGCAAGAAGGGCCGTCACGACCACGAGGCCGACTCGTCGACCACCTCATCCGGAAGTGCGGCCAACCGCTCCACCTCGCCGGCCGCATTCTTCATCTCCCCTCTGGCGGCTCCGGTGTGCGACTGACCGTACGTGAAGGTGGACATATGCCGCTGGTACTAGAGACTAGCACCCCACTGTCGTGGTCCGATGCCCACCTCCCAATGGGTGGCATTTGAGCCCGGATCAGGTGCCGACCCCCCCGTCCCGGCGAGTGACCGTGCCCGCCTCGAGTTGATCACCTGCAGTCATGCCATCATCCCGCGCTAGTACCTTGCCGACCGGCGGTACGACGTCGACTCGCCGCTCTAGGACACGTGGTTCCAGGACGAGCACGACATGCGTCGACAAACTTACTTTGCCGGTCGTACTCGTAGCCGCACCCCGCGACGCGTCGGCACGCGCCGAGCCCACCCAGAGTGCTCGGCCTGACGCTGACGCCCTCTCCCTCCCCGTCGCCACCGCCAGCTCCCAGCATGACACCCGAGGAGGAGGAGCGACCGATGTGGGCTGTCATGGAGGACTCCGAGCAGGAGTTCAAGCGCGCCCAAGAGGAACAGTGGTAGGGTCTGGAGCATATGCTCGCGCTCTCGGCCGCCGGCGACATCTACGTGCTGGAGTTGGACGTCAAGGTGAAGGGGACGTGAAGGACGAGGTGATGGAGAAGGCCACGGAGGACCGGCCACCCACCCCGGCGTGGCCGCCTGCGCTGTATGGGCAGTCGTGGTCGTGGACGACCATGATGCCATGAAGCCCACCGTTGTCGCCGCCACTAGCACCGCAACCGGCGTGGGAGCCGTGGTCACCACCACAACCACCATAGCCTGCACAGGACGCCGACCCTTTTGGGGCCCGCATCCCCACATCTGGACGCCGCCTCCGTACATTGATCTGACCAAGGACGACGACAACGAGGATGGTGGCGCCTGAAGATGGCGGCGACATCGGCGGCCACAACATCGGTGGCGAGCGGGCGGCAGATCTACCTTTTATGTTTTTTTAAATTTCAATAGTACTATGTGCAGGCCGTGACTATTGGGGACTGTTTAATTATGTTTTGTAATATATTTATGTTTTTAATTATTTTACAATGCCTTATGTGTTTTTTTTGAAATAGCAATGCCTTTTTTTATTTGGTCTAACACAAACAATTTGGGATAGGGCCGCGCGTTGGATGCTCTGACCGGCGGATGGCCCAAACCGGACGAAGGCTTTCGTTTTGCTGACCCAAACGGACGAAATCTGAACGAAACAGATGTCCGCTTGGGGTATATCGTTGGAGTTGGCATAACAATTTACTTAAATAAAATAGCAAGGGGTGGCTCTGTGTCTCAAACAATAATAGCAAGTGGTGGCTCTAAGTTTAGTCCCGCCTCAGAAAGTTGAGAAAGAGTTGGACCTTTTTATATAGTGAGTTCTCTACACCACACTTAATGATGTGTGAATGAGAGAAATAGAAGATCACACATGCACACTCACTCGCCTGGCCGGGCTCGGGACAACACGTGCACGCGTGAGTGGTCTGCCCAAATCCGGTCCGTTGCCTTGCAACGGTGCAACTTCCTTTTGCCATTTTATTTTTGGTATCTTGACGGATAAGTTCATTGTTTCTTTATCCGGTAAGTTTGACATGTAAACCAAGTGGGTTTGCGATCGTGATCGCAACACAATGCCATTTTTGGTTCTCCTATATATACTGCTTACCGACCTCGGTCAAAGACACATCGAAAACACCTAGGGTTTTGCCTCATCTCACAACTTCTTCCGCCACCGTATTCTACTCTATCCCGAACGCCGGCGTGCATCGGCATGTGGAAGAGCAGGTCACTGGAACCGTTTGTCCCTGCGATCCTACATCGGGAGAGGACAAAATAGTTCTTTGGGAAGCACTTTGCGCGACTGCTCAAGTTTGTCATCACTAGTCATCTTCCGTCCATGTTGGGTGGCTCTACTCATCGTCGTCTTCGCTGTTAACAAGAGATCGTCGCCAACATCATCATCGATAACGTCGCTCCTGAAGCAGCTAACAAACAATACGTCCATCGTGATTTGTTCTTGTCTCTATCTGTAGTTGTTGTTTCATGTGCGACGCATGTGTGCATGTGTTCTTGTTCACCTAGTATGCTAGATTGTCGCATGCTATTTTATGTTATAGTCATGAATTATTTACTAGAATTAATCATGAATTTGCCTAATATTTCAACGATCCAAAAACTTAATTCTAGGCAATTTACTAAGTTAACTATGGCTGGATTCGTTGTTGCACTGAGGCCGGATAAGTTTACTAGTGTGTACTGTAAGAGGTGGTAGGTGAAGTCCACATTCTGGCTTATTGCTCTGAAAGTTTTCCACATTAGTTTGGCATGCCAGAGGGAATTTCAAAGGAAAACCAGAGAAAGTTCCAGGAAGCCAATACTATCTTTGTGGGATACATTCTGAGTGTTCTTTCTGACCATTTGTGTGATGTGTACATGCACACACAAGATAGAAAGACATTGTGGGATGCACTGGATTCTAAATTTGGTGCAAGAGATGTAACTAGTGAACTATGCATAATGGAGAGTTTCCATGACTACAAGATGGTGTATAACCATTCCGTGGTTGAACAAGCACATGCAATATAGTGCATTGTGAAGTAACTGGAACTCCTTAAGTGTGTTCTACCTTATAAATTTGTGGTTGGGTGCATGTGCAAAGTTACCTCCTTCATGGGGGAATTTCGCGCCAACTCTGAAACATAAGAAACATGAGATATCAGTTGAAAATCCGATTGCATCTCTTGATGTTGAAGAGAAAGCTCGGGCTAAAGACACTACTGAGAAAGGAGGTGAGGTTCAGCCTATGGACAGTATGGTGCAGAGGTACCCACAGAACAAGAACAAAGGGAAGAACAAGCCTGTTTTCAACAAGCCTATCAAGACTACTACCTTCAAGAAGAAGACGAAGCTTGACAAGGCTGAGCTAGAGTGCTACACATGTGGGAAGCCCGAACACCTTTCCAAGGAATGCCCAGAATGTGTAGAACACAGAGGGAAAACGAGCTCTAAGCTAGACTGTCAACATGGTGACTGCTAGCAATACTGACGGGTTTGATAATTTACCTATTGTTCTTTCGGTATTTCAATCACCTTCGCGGTGGATTGATTCGGGTGTTAATATTCATGTGTGCGCTGACGTCCCTTTGTTCACTTCTTATCAAGTCGCAAGGGATTCTTCCATCCTAATGGGGATTGGATAACATACTTCTATTCGTGGCATTGGCACAGTGGATCTCAAGTTCATTTCGGGGAAGATCGTGCAGCTAAGGAACGTGTAGCATGTCCCTACTATGAACAAGAATCTAGTTAGCGGCTCCCTTCTATGTCGATATGGGTTTAAGGAAGTTTTAGAGTTGAATAAAGTAATCGTGTCGAGATTTGGGCAATTTGTAAACAAAGTCTATGAGTGCGGAGACTTGTTCTGTTTTTCCCTTTTAGATTTTTGCAGTACGTCCGTAAACCAAAATTGTGCTAGTGTTAATGATGATGCAAGTGTTACGTGATGTCTACTACACAACCTTC
>CBMN010037285.1:1976-14934 GCA_000582825.1 Hordeum pubiflorum
TTAGGAACGGAGGGAGTAGAAGACTTGCATGAATATTTGATGAGATTCACTCAACAAGCTGCAGCTTACCTCATAGGCCGATCTTGCCAGAATAGTTCATATATATGCCCGCAATTTGTATTGTACTAGCGGTTCATGAATCTGTGTGCTGGATTTACGCTGCTATGAGACCTCGTTAAACTATTTGTATTCTACTTTTTGACAAGTTGTGAACTTATGTGATGTATTTGTGACGTCCACACCAGATGATTGAATTCTGCATGTAAATTGGGGCAACCCCACCGGTACAATTCTAGATCTATCTGATTATTTCATCAAGTTCCTAAATTACAATACATTCAAATAACAATAATCTGTGCCAAAACTTAGAGTACGGTTTTCTAGCTATGAACTATAGTATCCAACATGTGTGACAACTACTAAAAAAAGAAAACACCTGTCTAAACTGAATAAACTGCTCAATGACAGGAAATACAGAGATTGCGTATTCTTCTCATCATATCAAACAGCAAAGTTTCAAAACAAGCAATAATTACATCTCAGAAAATAACCAATGAGCTACAGGTTGTCACACGTGCATGCCAGGTAGATGAGAGTAGTAAAAAGGAAGGAGATGGATATGGACATGACAGCCAATAGCTATTTTGAGAACTGTGTAACAAGCTGAAAGAAAAGAAAGCAAATGATTAATGATGCAGGAGTCCAACTTTCTAGGCCAGTGGCAACAAGGTTCGGTAAAAAAATGTCAAAAGAATTTCACAACAAAGGAAAGTGAATTAAGAAATGAAACAGGGGCGGCCAGTTATGGTGAATCTATAAGGGTGGGAGCCGCCTGCGCGTGGATGGCCTAAGGTATTTTCTGACTTGTCCCTATAAAAAATAAATCCTCATGTAATTATTATCTCACTATTCTATAATGAACGTGCAGCGTTCCTGCTGGGACTCTAGAAAAATAAAATCAGGAATCATGACAGGCAGTCAGACACCGATAGACAAGTTATGTCCAAGCCTCGCCAGAAACAAAGAAAAAGACCAACAGGGATTCAAGTTCATGACTGAGCAACTGAATGGTAGACAATTCCGTAGATAACGGAGTGAAATGTGCGCCTCTCATGAGCCTTGAGAACATGTCAGTGTCTAGTACCGATCATTCAACAAGACAGTCAACATTTCGTGTACAGTGTTACTGCTTAGAACTATTAAGCGCAGGCATTAATGTTACTAAGAAGAGCCAAGCAAGAAGCCAGCGTTCTTATTACTTTTGTACGCAAGAAGCCAGCATTCTTAGTACTGTTGTACGCAAGAAGCCAAAGTTCTTATTACTGTTCAAAACTAATCAATTCAGAATTGTATTACTGATTAGAGTAATGAACAAAATCCACATGGTGGGTGTTCTTCCTTTTGTGCCCCACAAAGTGTCATGCATGGTTTCCATGTCTTAGAAAATTTGGTATTCCTAACAACTTTTTCAAATGAATTTTTTCATTGCTTATTTTGTTTATGACAGATGAAGACAAATTTTGAGAATATGCAAAGTATGAAGAGTGCTGCCAGTCAACTTACGTATGTTAAGTGTACACAGGAACTTCAGAACTTCGGCAACCTTCTCATCAACAACACAGCACTTGACATCGACTACCTTTAGGTGTTCAGATATCACAGAAGATCTCTCCATTGAACTGTAGCTTCCTTTCATTTTAACATTAGCTGTTTGTCCCTGGGAAACTAGAAACATTAACCAAATCGAATAATGAAATGATAACTTCAACAATACATCCAGCCAGCAACTCTCTGTCTATAACATATATACCTTGAAAAGTTGAAGACTGAGCTTCTCCAGGACGGGCGAGTGCTTGAGAATGCAACTTAGAGCGTCAAAGCTAGGACCCACGTACGCACCAGTAGTCATTGAGTATTAGATTCTTTAGTTTGTTTAATGTAGGGCACCATTTCAAATCCCTTGTAAAAACAATCTGGGCAAAACACAAACAAAAGGTTCATGTATACTCAATGTTGTGAACGTATACGAATTCAAAAAATATTGTGAACATATATAAATAATGATCTAGGAACCCCAACTGGTGGCGATGCACACATAATGTCTGCGTATTGTCTATGGATGTAAAAAACACAACCGGAAGAATCTTGAACATGTAGTGTTTCAGAAATTCCTCTCAATACAGGCATATCTCAATTTTGGCTAAACAAGCAGAAGTCCTGAATAACCTGACATGAACGACCCATCTATAGTATCTCAAATCTTGCACTCCTAATAGCTTACCATTAAAGCCTATAGTTGCAGGAACATAAAGTAAACTGCATATGAGGAATGTCCCTGTAATAATTCTCAGTTTCTCACAAAATCACTCTAATGGGTTTGACGTTTGATGCCCAAACAAACAGAATAGCTGATGCTAGGAAGCAATATAGCAAGACAAAAATGGATGACAAACAAGACTAGGAGTTCAGGAGTGAGGTGCACTCATACCATTTCAAATGAAGATATCAACTCCAAATGCTTAGCATTAGAGATAGCACCGAGAACAACACAACTTGTGCTGCCACCATTATTTGCATGACAGTTCGGACATGCATCATGGTTAGCACCACAGCACACCCCAGATTGGTTATATTTCTGACAGATATCTTGTGAGGTATGGTGCCCGTGAGCGCCGAGACTCAGAAATGCTGTCTCTAGCAATGGCATGCTTTCAAGCAAAGGGGTAACACCTGAAAACCCAACTAGTTTCAGAGATACAAGGCATGGAGCAGAGACTCGGACCCGGTCATCCCGATAGGATCGGCAACGAAGGACATTCAAACACTTAAGGGAAAGTGACGATATCTTGTCAACATTGATGGCAGAGAAACTAATCGTCAGATCCTCCAATGCTGGGCAGCTAGAGAAATCAAGAAGAGTTCCTTGTAAGCCAACACCACCAAGGACTAATGTCCTCAGATACGGAGAGACAAAGGGCAGCGCGTCTAGGTTGAAAGGCCGGTTACAGTCATAGTGGCAAACGGTGAGCACACGAACTTTGCTCTGCACAGCAAAACGGACCCATAGGTTGACAAAGGGCGCATCAGCTCCACGGAATTTGCTGAATCCGATCTCAACGGCGTCTAGTTCCGTGCGCTCGCGCAGGATAAGCAGATGGTCCACGAATTTCCGGAGGACATGGACAGATACCGGATCCTTAGTGCCGACGATGCGCAGGCCAGTGGTGGACTTTCAGAGGTGGCGCCAGCGATGGGCGAGGACGCACGTCCGCACCGCCTCCTGCGCCGGGAGGAAGGAAAGGACGTGGTGGAGGATCTCGTCGGGGAGGGCGCCGATGCAGTCGATCCCCGGAGGCATTCGGTCGAACAGGTGGCGGGCGCCGATGCTGCGGGACAAGAAGCTTCCACGTAAAGCAACAAAGGGCGCATAGAATGAGGAGAGAAAGATTAGCTCACCTGGCCGCCAGCCGGCAAATAGGGGGAGCCCGTCGAGCTCGTGAGTGACTGAGTGCCTACCCCAGCAGCTCGCCGGCGGTCACCCGCACTGCTCACCTCGGAGAAACAGTGTCTTCGATCAAAAAAACCATGCCGCACATTGTGGCAAACTGTCGGGGCTCCTCCGCACAAGGGCACCCCCGACTAGGCCGGCCCATTTCGGTTTTTTTTTTCCTTTTCGTCTTCTGTGTTTCTTTTTAAAATTTTCGTTTTTATTTTAATTTTAGTTCCCCCCTTTTCAAGTTTATTTTCTTTTCAAACTTGTTAAAAATTTCAAATATTGTTAGGAAATTAAAACAATGTTCTCCTTTTCAAAATTTATTCACAATTTCAAACACTGTTCGTGGTTTTCAAAACTTTGTTCACAAAATCAATGTTCCCGTTTTTAAAAATTATTCACAGATCCAAAAACATGTTTGATTTTTTCCAAAAAAAAATTGGGTTCTTAAAAAAATGTTCATGTTTTCAAAAAATGTTAGTGTTTATCAAAATGTGTTCGTGTTTTCCGAAAAATGTTTCGTGTTTTCAAAAAATTGTTCATGATATTTAAAACTGCTCAAGATTTAAAAATATCATATTTTGTCAAAAAATGTTCATAATTCCAAAAGTTGTTCACATTTTTCAAAAAATGATTCATTTTTCATAAATTATTTACGTCTTTCAAAATATATTCAGCATTTCAAAATTATTATAACAGTTTTTTCAAGAAGTGTTTTGATTTTTCAGAAATGCTTTCAAATATATATGCTGATATGTGTTCTTTTACATTTCATGCTTTCTTTGGTCAACAGCGGTCGGTCGTCAGCTCGATTGGGTAGCAACTCGCCCGCTGTCGAGGCTTAGGTTCATGACACATTATCACAACAACAGAAGTGAAAATACATATTCAGCAAGATAAATCAGTCAAGGGATGAAAAACGAAGTACATGACCACATTAGCAGGAAAAGCGATCTAACACAGTAAAACTGGTTCAGCTAGATGAGCTGAAAATCTCAGTACTTATTCTAAGCTGCTTCACTGAGTCGAACCAACATGAATTCCGACAAAAGGTCGCATCCTTGTCACTGCTGCAAACTGCATTCGTTCCTTAATAATTAAGATGAAATAGGCCATATGTCTTCAGCCAAGGCCTTGTCTCCCTCGAAACCTGTACAAATATGGAAGGATGAGAAGTTCACAGGGGTGTCATTTGAGAAACAAGGAATTTCAGCTCCTTGACAAGGAAACAAGTGCCACAAGATTCAGTCCATAATTTTTCATATTTTCACGTACCAAACTGCACAATAATCTAATTACTCAAAAGCTTGCACATATCAACATCTGGTTAGAGTTTAGATGTTGATTAACTGTTACGATTAGCTTTCTAGCAATGGCATCCCATCGTTTAACAACAAATACTCGAGGCAAGATTTTCCGACAATCTATCTAATAATAAAGAATCAGATGGCCCTAGCAAATAAGTATAGACCATAATGTTGACATTGTAAGTCAACAAGTAAACAAACTGAATTGCAACTGGAATAGGAGCCACAAAAAGTCAGAACTGTTCAAAAAGTCAACATGCCGTGCTACCATTTGTGCAGTGCGTTTCAATCTAAACAGCAGTGTAGTTAACACTTCCAAACAGCACATTGAGTTATTTTACACCCACCAAATGCAGAGCAGGTTTATCATTACTCAAAATATTTGGTATAACATTCACTCTTTCTAGTAAACTAGGAATTTCTTCATTGTTTTCTTTCATCCCTGTAAAGAAGGCAAACTGCAGAAATGTACAGAGCGTGGGGACTGTTGATAGTTAGCTTACATATGTTAAGTGTAGCAAGGAACTTCAAAATTTTGAGAACTTCCGCATCAACCGAGTTACATTTGACTTCGACTGCCTTAAGGTGTTTTGAAATTACAGCTGGGCTCTCCACTGCATTGTAACCCCCTTTTATTTCCACTTTATGATTAGGTCCCTACAGGCAAAAAGATTGAATCAAAAGTGGTCAGATAATAGATAGTGTAGTTTTACAGTGCAAGAATTCCCATTTTGACAAAGTATACCTTGGAAAAGAAATGAAGAGTGAGAATCTCCAGAAATGGCGAGTGTTCAAGAATACAAGCTAGTGCGTTGAAGTCATCAGGCACGCACCAGTATTCATTGAGTAACAAAGTCTTTAGCTTACAAAATGTAGGGCACCATGTCAAATCCCTTCTGAAGATAAACTGCAGAAATCGCAAACCAGAGAGAACAAATTAATCGTCACTGTGAACATGATGATTGTTTTTTTCTTTTCTGGAGATTACACGATGATTGTTTTAAGCGTGGGGAATAATGTAAACACTCTAGCTGGCTGCATTGTTTATGACTGTCTAAGCAACATTTAGATGGTTAATTATAGATATTGCAACAGATATAATTAATAGGACAGCAAAAGTAACACAGAGTTAAAACATAGATAACATACCGTGTCATGTTCATCTATCAATGTCAAATTCTGAGCCTGTGACAAACCTTTGAGAAGCACCGAGTCATGAGAATGAACAGCTTGTAGATCGTAGCAACCTTGACAGTTGTCATTGTGGCAGTCCCAAGAGTCGGAATAAAAACACCTGTCCACAGATTCCTTGATAAACCTGACGAACGCAGCCTTCAACGACGGCATGCTGTCAAGCACAGGAGTTCTGTCCCAGTTGTCCTCTAGCCGTAGAGAAACGAGGCTTGGAACATGAATACGAGTACGGGTGTGCTGATTGAAACTGCTATCAAGGATGGCCAGGCGTTTTAGAGACTTTGAAGAGATCTTCCTGACATGGACGAAACAGCCATTGATGATCACCAGATCTTCCAGCGCCGGACAGCCAGCAAAATCGAGAAAGCTGTCGTTTAACCCAATGTCAATAAGCTCTAGCCTCGTCAGATGCTGAGAGGCAAGAGGCAGGTTGTCCACGTAAAAGTTAACACCATAGCCGTCCCGAGAGATGTCGAGCCGGAGCAGCCGGACTTGGCAGAGTATGATGTGCCGGATCCAGAGGCTCACGCGGGGCACGTCGTCGTCGGAGACCACGGCGAACCTGAACTCACACGTGTCGACAGGCGCTCGAGAGCGGAGGAGCAGAAGGTGGTTGACAAACTCGCGGAGCTCCTGGACGGGCGTCGCCTCCGAGTCGTGGCCGCCGGTGATGCGCAGGCCCGTGGCGGACTTCCAGAGGCCGCGCCAGCGCCGGGCGAGCACGCAGGTGCGCACGGCCTGCTGCGCCGGGAGGAAGGAGAGGACGTGCTGCAGGAGGTCCTCCGGCAGGGCGCCGATGCTGCCCTCGCCGCTGGGCAGAGCGGCCCTCTTGCCTTGTTGCGGCGGAGGCATTCCTGGCGGGCGTCGAGGCTGCGGCACAAGCGTACAAGACACGATCAAGCGATGCCGGCGTGGTGGCAAAGATGGGAGAAGGAAGCAGGAGCCGACGGGTCGCCGCCGCGCCGCGCCGCCGGCGGCTTTCCCGGCGGAGCCGAGGGTGGAAGAGAAGAATGGCAAGTGATAGGAGCGACGACGCGATGCTCAACGTACGGAGGCCGACCAGGGACGCGAAGGTCGCTACTGGTACGAGCAATCGAGCGCCCAGGAAAAGGAGGCGAGGGCAGTACGCATTTTATCCATCACTGAAAACTCAAATCCAACAATCGCATTTGGAGAACAAGCTTTCCCCCGGACGCGGAGTAACTGGGCGCGAGCTCAAATGAGCTCGATATCCACAACGTTGGAAAGCGCATCTGGATCTGAGCTATTTTTTTATACGAGCGTCGATGGACTGCTGGAAAATGTGCACTGTAGAGGAATACGTACGCGGCAGCGGTCGATGGTGGGCCAGATTTTACGGGAAGGCGGACGTCCGTTCGTCGTCGGTGAGGTGAGCCACGGATCGGAATCGACGTACGCGTCTGATCCATGGCCCGGGAAGTTCACTTTCCGTTCGGTGGGTACAAGCAGAAATTGAATGCAGGTTCCAATGTCTTCGCTGCCTAGAGCGGTGCTCATTTGGTAGCTGGGGACTGCGGCGTAGAGTGGAGGACCGCCGGCGGCGAGGCCCATGGAGTTTCTGATGCAGCCAATCGGCAGGTACGTAGATCCTGCTTGTCTGGTGGTTTCGTCGCAATTCTTAGACGCCTGGTTTTGGTGACTGAAAGGATTTGCTTTTGCCTGAATCAAACCCACTCTCCTTGAGGAAGTAGGAGAGAGATTGATGCCGTTCCCTGTGCCGCCAAGGCCGACGGGAGGCGTATGGTGGAGCAAGAGGTGGCGGAGCAGCAATGGGCGGTGGACAACGCCGACGCTCAGATTTTTGTGGCCAATGAAGCGGCGCGGCGGACAGGAGGGTGAGCTCGCCTCCGATGTCAGAGCTGTCAACTGGGAAGATGCATTCCCGGGTGCCTGGATGGTACAAGAGGTTAATGTTGGAATTATTTTTGCAGTCACTAATCTAGGGATTTACAGAAAACTTGGGATGAGTGGATAAGTCGTGAACAACTAGGGATTTGCAGTCAGTAAGAAGAATCATGCTTACTGGATCTAGGAAGTTCATCTAAGAAAATGTTGCTTACTGAATTCAAGCAGTTAACATAGCGCAGATAAAGTGCGTCAAATGAATCAACAAGAGTCATAAGCTTAGTTGGGAGCTTGAAACTAGAGAGTGACATGGTTACTGATAATTCAGGTTCGATAGCGTGCCTCCAGCTGAAATAAGGGTTTTCGATTTCTGCTTCAGAATCAAGTTGAGCAAAATGGCAGAAAACCAAGGGCATCAGTTCATGACCAATTGGTTTGTTGCCGACAAGTTGGTCCCTAATCGTTTAGCCTGTAACCCGAACGAATCTTGGCTCCTCGTGAACAAGGAAGTTGCTGCATTGTCGGGGACATATTGTTAGTACGGCCAAAATAAACAAGCTGGGGGGAGAGAATATCGGCTTAGACTAGTGTAGCTAGTGATGCGCATGAATAGCAGGCTAGCTCACTGTCTGGTGCATATATGAAGAACTGCTCAAGGAGTTCTATTTATTCAGTCACCCATTTCTGTTAGTGTTCAGTTTTTATGTTCATTGCTCTAACTGCAATTTACATGAGCCAACTCTCTCAGTCATCACTCTTTATTCATTACTCCATGTTCGGTCCCTCAATTTTTCCATTTCCTTTTGGTAGTCTATGTTGCATGCTCGTCAGTGAGCCTGTCGAGGGAGAGGAGAGAGGTTGAGTGGTAATCTCTTGGTTCAAATGTTTTCCTTAGCAATCGTTTGACGCAGAGCGTTCTTGTCTTCGAATTTTATGGACGTTGCAACCTGACATGCATGATTCGGAAAGGGACAACATAATTATGGTTGTCAGTATTGTCGTTTCTTCAGTCTATATTCAGTTTATGTGTTTTCAGTCTATTATTCACTTTATCATTTCAGTTTTTAGTCTTCATTTTATTTTCTTCATCATTCAGACCCCATGGATTGAATGAGGTTTCAGTGGTGTCGAATCGCACCATGATCAGATACATTCTGTGAAATAATTTTTTGCATGGAGGCGCCAACAAGCCTGCCGGTGGGCTCGAGCGGTGTCACTTTCAGTGGCTATAGCAGCCAAAAACCAAAAGCCCTCTATATTCTTATGGCAACGATGGTAAGCATCTCAATAACGAAAGAGCTTATCATTTTAGTCTTCATTTTATTTTCTTCAGTTTATGTGTCTTCATTTCAGTTTACGTACGTGTGTGTTTTAAAAATGTGAGGCTAAGGTCAACCATCAACCTAAATTTTTTACAAATTTTCAGTCTATAGCACACACTATGTTTCTCTGTCACTAACCACCTGAAATTTGTGTACAACTTTTCAGTTTTTGGTCGCTCATTTTATGGATTGATGGCTTTGTTCTTGACAAGCTTTTACGAATCTACTCTGCTTTTGTGGATAGGCCAGAAACATTGTTTTTGAGTATTACTTGCTTCAGTAGACTATTGAATGAGGTGTCAGCGCAGATTGAGAAAAACAGAGAAATGTTAGTTCTCAGTACCCCTACGGTCGGCACCCAAGTCTCAGTTTTCAGTCTTCATTCTTTTTCCAGTATTTCTTGCTTCAGTACATTATTTTTCTCTTACTACATTCCTTTGTTCTTTTCATTCCGAAAAGGCTACCTTAGCAGCACAACTATATATTTTTTCTTTTTCAGCTCTCAGATAGCAGCCTAGTTTTGTTGTCAGTTCTTTGCTTCTTGATTTGGATCTGATATGGTTAGTCCTATGTTGTTTTTCTGTATCTGCTACGCCTAGTCATAACTACTTCCATCTTTTAACAACAGTCCTAGTTTTGTTGCTCACCGGCTTACACCTTTTTCCTTTTCTCTTTTTGTCAGATGTATGTATTCCACGGGGCACCACATAAATTACCATTCAAGGTAGGTTCCAGTCTGCAGATCGCAGGGGGCGGCATGGCTGGAAGCCTGGAATACGCTTGGTAACAGGGAGCATTACCACTGCTGTGTACAAGACCTCTAAGGAAGACCGAATCAAATTTAAGGAGGGGTGGAAGGAGTTTATGATGGGGAAGGACCTAAGGTTGGGCAATGCTATACTAATCACTCTGAGGAGGAAGGCAAGGAGCAGGAGGAGAAGGATGCAGAGATTTCAAGGATGTGTGAAGAAGAGATGGAACGAAAGGCAAGGGAACAAGAGAAGGATAATCAGGGTGCCCATATGTACCAAGAGCTGTATGAACAGAATGGTGAGCAGTACAAAGAGATAGAAAAGTTTTTTAAAATGTTATTTATTGGCCATGCACTAATTCGATACTCCCTCCGTAAAGAAATATAAGAGCGTTTAGATCACTAAAATAGTGATCTAAACGCTCTTATATTTGTTTACGAAGGGAGTAGTTGTGTGTGTTGGTGCAGCTACCGATGAGCAGATAGAAAGGGCATCTGCACATGTTGTTGTGGGCCATCCAGTATATAATGTTGCTCAGGATTCAAGGCCAGAAGGAGGGCACGGCGCGGGTATATCTGTATACAATTTTAGTTGATAATAAGAAACTGTCCAAGTGATTATGTTTGTTCAAGCACCTGGTCATGACTCAGATTGTCCTCTGTGGGGATGATTTCATAGCAGAGTTTGGTCCTAATGGGGAATTAACAAGATTTGGCTGGACAGTCTTTGAGCGTATGTTGATTAGTAAGGATGCACGGATGTATGGGCGATGAAAAATGAGGTGGAGACATCTGTTTGACATCCTGTTTGTGGTACTTCTAAATATCTGGTATGCTCTGAATTGTCAGATATGCGAGAGGTTGGTGCACGTAGGACAGCTGGGTAATCCTGACTAGCTGCCTGTAGGTTTCCATCGGCCGTCTCTTCCTCGCAACTGCTTTCATCTGACATCTTGTGGCTGCAACATTGCTGGGAAAATCAAGCCTGGGATGTTGTACTGCAAAATAAGCCTAGGATTCAGACTTTCAGAAAAAGATCGTGTGGTAAGCTTATGGCAAAATCAATACACTGATGTATACATCTAAGGTACAGTTATAAAGACAGGCTGTCAACCTATGGATATAAGGTAAAATGAATCCTGAAGCTCCAGTACAAATGCTGTTGCTTTGAATGACCGAATGTATGAAACTATGCATCTCGAAACAGTGGGGATTTGAAAGATTGAATCTTTCAATCTATGCATCTTTATTCTAGAAAGAAAGAATGAATGAAACTAGAAGCCTTGATTTGAAAGTACACTTGTGTTGTCAAAAAACTGTGTCTGGATCTATCTTTATTATAGAAACACTGAATGAATGAAACTAGAAGCCTTGATTTGAAAGTACACCTTTGTTGTCAAGAAACTGTGTCTGGATCTATCTTTACTATAGAAAGTCTTAATCAATTAAACTAGAAGCCTTGATTTGAAAGTACACCTTTGTTGCCAAGAGACTTAATATATGAAACTCGAAACAGGGTTGTTTTGCCAGTCTGAATCTTTGATCTGAAAGACTGCATCTATGATTTTCCATGACTGGAACTAGCACGGGCGAGAATTAAATGGGTGTACGTGTACACAACGAACCTGGAAGACCGGCGTTTCCTGGTGCTGCAGTTGAGCCCTTCTCCGTGGATCAGGTGGCGAGGGATAGGAATAGGAGATGGATGAGAAAGAGAGGATTGAGAAGCGCGGGGCGGAGAGTTGTACAGACTTGATCAGGGCAGTGGTGGGCTGTCCATGCAGCGGGCAGCAATAAAAAATGTGGTTAAACAAATTCAAATTTGACAGAAGTTGGAAATCATGGCAATTAATCAAAAAAACAAGTTCCTTTTGCAGTGAGAGAACCTTAAATATATTCATAGATAAGCATAATTGCATACAACTGAGTGACTGACAGGAACAGAGAGGTGGGGATAACACAAAACATAACACCAAACCAACTAAGCACTCGCAACTACAGATTGGAATTATCCAACTAAGTACTCTCCTTGTGACATGCCTAAATCTAACTGCTCTGCTGCATGAAGACTAAGTAGAGCATGGCCATGACAAGGATCAGGTTGGTTCCGGCCAACAGCTGCTCCATGCGTTGGCCGTTGGGTGTCCGTCGAGCAACAGTGCGTTGCTACGCGGGGTGGCTGGCTTGCTGTATCTTTGGCCGGGCACGGACATGAGCTCTGCTTGAATCTCTGCCTGGCTGGATCTCTGGTGAATGGAGGCGGATGGGTGCACGGCGAGAGACTGCTGCTGCTGCAGCACGTACGGCTGGGACAAGCCGTGCCGACTCAGCTCCGGCAGGTACGTGCCCGTGGATCTCAAGAACTTGCATAACCCAGCCTGCATCGAGTGTATTCATCTTCAGAAAAGGCATCCGGCAGGGAAAATTGATTTTTGATGGGAAGGAACTTACATCTTTTCTGACGCACTTGCAGAAGCGTTCTCCTGCGCGGGAGATGAAGGTGACCACCTTGTCGCCGCAGTTTGTTCAGGGAATCAACGGGAGCAACTCGTCGGGCTGCGAAGAAGAACACGAGGCAGTCATGGTTCCTAATCTGGGTCTTGCCGGAGAGGACGGAGAGGATACGATGAAGGGGACAGCACGGGCGGGGGGAGGTATCTTCCAGAGCAAGGATGCGCAATAAATGGGCCGGGGCGGACGACCGCCGTTTGTTGACTCCCGTCTGAGCCGTGGACCACCAAGCAGCGCAACGTCTGAGCCGCCTGACGGGGATAACGGTTGTTGCATTTCGTTTGGTGGTTGAGTGGGCCACGGTCTGGGGAAAAGTGGCGCATACATCTGTGAATACATAGTAAAATATTGAAGGTGGTGGGATGCACTACTTGCCGCCGCCGTTAACCCGCCGAGCAAAACCCATATAAGAGCATCTACAACCGGACCTTTCAAACCCATCTCAAACGCCCGGGCAGGCCGCCCGGGCAGTGTCCGGTCACAAAATTTCGATCCAGACAGGCCTCTCAAACGG
>CBMN010037288.1:40-11195 GCA_000582825.1 Hordeum pubiflorum
TCTAGAAAGTTGGCGTGTTGGATCAGTGCAAATCACACACGACTTCCGTCCACGAACTGTGTGTGTTAGGCCATATATCACAAACGTTTCTTCTAGGAACCGTGCGTGATATATTAAGTAACGCAATCGACATAATTATAACAATCGTGTGTGATGGGCGCACGTATCACAAACGGAAACATACCTTTTCACTGTGTGGGATGCCAAGTGCATCTCACACGAGTTCTACAATATGTCTGTTTGCGATGGGCTAACCAATCGCACACGAGCTCATTTTGCCCAGTGTGTGTGGCCGATGGATGCATCTCCGACGATTTATGTGTGTCGCGTGGGATAGGCCCCCTATCACACGCACATGCAAGGTGAGGGTTTAAAACTATGTCGCAGAAATGGGTTAAAACGCACGTATAGCAGTTGCCTGCACTAGTGGATTGAAACCCTAGTCCCAAGCCCCACTCCGCTCACTTCTCTCGCTCTCTCCGCTCCCCTCCGTCCCCTCCCATTTCGATATTCGATTCCCTCTGTTCCCTCCTCCATGGCCGGCTCCGGTTTCGGCGACAACGACTAGGTGGGGCTCGTCGTTGGGAACTCGTCCAACGCATCCAACCCGGACGAGGAGTAGCGCGTGCTCCGCATTGCGCTCCCGTGCTCGCGAATGGACCGGGGCGGGGGCTCCTCCTCGACGGTCGTGAGCTCTTCCTCCGCGGTGCTAGATGCCGCCCTTTTTGCTCTTTGCCATCGACGACGAGGCGGCAATGCGAGCACGAGCACTGGCACCCGGTTCCACCAACACCGGCCCATGCGGGAGCCGTTGGGTGCTGATGCCTGCACCACCTAGCCTGCCGGCGTGTGAGCTCCAGCCATAAACGGTGGGTTGTGCCTACCGCTTGGCGAGGAGGGCAGCGTCCGGCGGAACGAGGCACGACTACGGTCCGTCTAGATCAGTGTTGGAGCCACTGCCGCCCGTCGACGACAATGATGTGGTGCTTCACCTAGCAATCTGTCGATCATACATCTCGACAGAGATGGACGCATGCCGTCGACGTCGCAAGAACACATCGGCTCTCCATCGCGCTCTTCAGGAGTCGACCAAGGTGGCGCGGTCAAAGGAGGTGTCGACGGAGAGAGCCGCCCGACGACGAAGCAAAACCTCATCGCACGGCGCTTCGCGGGGTTCCTCATCTCGTCTTCCAGCTCCGGCTCCGACGACGACATTGCTCGTGCTCGCACTGCCACCAATAGTGTTGTGGCATTGCAGGCAACTAGGCCCACACATCTATGGCGTTGAATAGTACGACCACACCACCGCTAATGTAATGTAGCTGGTGTGCGGATTATGGTCATGCCGCACTATTTTCAAAAGAATAGTAATGGCATGGATTACAAATGGCACGCCATCAATTGAAGTTGTGGTTAGACATTTCTCTACCAGTGATATCAAGATTGAAGATTGAAAGTCTCAAAAACCTATCTTCCCAAATTATCTGGGTAGCAAAACTTCGATCATGATGCCGAGTGCCGAGTGCACCTTTCTTCCTTGATTGTCGTTGCCCCATTAGAACAAAGAAACAACATTTGTTATGGTTTTGCATGCACGCTTTGGGTTACAATGTCACGACAAAAAATTATATCGTTATTTTTAAATATAAGACGTTTTTGCAGTTAGTATAGATTGATTCAATTTTCTTTGCCATGGTCACACTGTTCACACATTATTGCAACTTGTTGGTATTACTATGACAACTTCTAGAGTCCCAACCATAGTCTAAAAACCGATACAGACCGGCGGCTGGACCAAAAAAAAACAAAACCGACGCTTTTACTGGTTTTGAGCTAAAAAGACCGACCTATAATTGAAACGGTAAAACCCGTGTAAACATGCCATTTTTTGCATGAACCGGAGGCATAAAACCGACGGGTGAACCAGTGCCGCTCTCAAAAATAAAAATAACCCGCGCCAAAGAAGATTAGAACACAAGATGCTAGGTATAGGTGTGAAACTTGAAGATTTGGCCCTGTAACCTAGGCTAGCCGACCTTTTTTGTTAGATTTAGTACAGTAATGCACAAAACAAATTTATTATGGTATAAAAACCAGACATCAAACCGGTGAACCTGCGATCCGACCAATAAAAACCTGAACCGACAACCTCATTGGTTCGACCACCGGTTCGGTTTTTTTAAACTCTGGTCCCGAGAAAGAACTCTTTATTTTTCTTGTCAAAAATATTTGGCAAATTAGAATCATTTACGCGAAAATCCCCGCTGTAACTACATACCCTGACGTGTGGACCCGCCTCGCAGCGTCGTCTTCTTTCCCTCCGCCCCCTACCCGCTTCGAATCCTCCGCCCCTCGCGTAAACCCCAGCGGCCGGCACAGCCACACTCCATTCTCGGCATCTCCGCCCGCGCTTGCTCGCTCCCCTTCATACCGCACCCGCCCAGAGCGCGAGCCTCCCAGCCAGCCTCTCGCCTCGCCATGCACGCCGTCTCCATATCCGCTTCCGCCTCGGCGATCGCCAGCGGAGGCGCCAGATCCAAGGCGGCGGCGGGGCGCCGGCCCGGCGAGATCCGGTTCTGCGGGCTCCGGGGAGATGCTCTCTCATGCGGCTCGCTGCGGGCCTCGCACGCCGCGGCTGCCACCAGGCGCGCGGTGCTGAGGGCGGCTGCGTCGGCGAACGGCGCGGCGGGGAGCGGCGGCGGGTTCGATTACGACCTCGTAATCATCGGAGCTGGCGTCGGTGGGCACGGCGCCGCGCTCCACGCCGTGGAAGAGGTCAGTGCTGCTTGTGTTCATGATTTTCTGTCAACTTGTCAGAGTTTAAACCACGTTACTTTTGATACTGTGCTAAAGCTTACTTTTAATTTGCAAGCTTCGATTAGCAGCTGGTGATGGAGCTGTAAATTTTGGTTGAATATGGTGAATTGATGTTTATGTTTTTGCTCGAGGATTTCGTGCAGTAGCTGTAGGGCCCCTCGTGATCTGTTAAATCCAGGTCACTTTGAAATTAGATCATCTTTTCCCTAGTCGAACTACTGTATTTGTTAATTTCACTGTGCACAAATGGGTGGATGGGTGGAATGTATAATTTGCAACTTATGCACTTGAAGTAAAAGCAAACTTCTTTACAGCACCAGCGACAGTTTGTTGTGAGTGTTTGTCCATCTACTATGGACTGGATGTTGACAAACCTGTTGGTAGTGTAGTTGGATTGTTGAAGTTAGCTGGTCTCCTCCACATTTGGTGATATAACCGAGAAATAGATCTATGCCCACCTTTTTGTTCTGAACTTCAACTCCTTCTATAACTATAACATACAAGCAAAGAAGCTTGCAGATGTATAAGCATGTCTGACATTTTTCTTCCATCACTACTGCTCATTTCTTCATATTTTTATCTTTGCCCAATTTGTGCAGGGGTTGAAAACCGCCATTATCGAGGGAGATGTTGTGGGTGGGACCTGTGTGAACAGAGGCTGTGTTCCATCCAAAGCACTTCTTGCTGTCAGCGGTCGGATGAGAGAGCTTCATGATGAACATCACATGAAGTCCCTGGGTCTACAGGTATAACTGGACGCAATGATGATGGGTTGAAAACAGGTCATAGAATGTATTACAACTACATGCATATTGCTAGGCAGTAGTCTATTTTAGTAGGTTCACAAAGTCAACAATTCAACAGTAAGCATAGGAAGATAAACAGTGCAGGTTTCAGCATGCCTGTTTCACACTTACCTCATGAACTGTATATAACCTTGATAAGTATCCATTAATCTTCCCTTTTTTGTTCTTCACAATGCTTTGAGTTGATTGTCCTAAATTTACTATATTTAACCAGAAGTATGCTCTGTTCTTACAAGTTACAACCATTAGCTGTCGGCATGTTCTGCCTTTTCATTCTTCCATGTTCCATCAATTGTCCTGCATAATCAATTAATCATTGGACATATTCTTTCTTGTATTAGGTTTCTTCAACTGGATATGACAGACAAGCTGTTGCTGATCATGCAAATAATCTTGCCTCCAAAATCCGAAGCAACTTGACTAATTCAATGAAGGCTATGGGAGTGGATATATTAACTGGATTTGGCAAAATTGTGGTACGTCCTCTGTAAATCATTTACTTGCTGGGTGTACAATTAGAAGTTTTTAAATTGTACACACATTCTATCAACCTTTGTAAGCTAACACTTTTTGATGAATTATACTATATACTAAAATCTTTTGATTGCATATCCTACAAATAGGCCTGAAATAAAAGGTCGATGAATGTATCTGGAAATGTATTTGCATGTCTCATGCATGCTTGTTGATTTTGCCAAACTTTGCATTGATTGCTGAAGGAAAGCCGAGTGCTAGTTAGTTATGGAGCCACTGAATGTCCGAGATAGGCTTATAATGACTGCAAGCTGCAACTGCTTGATTCAACCAGTTGGGTCGTAAAACATGATCTATTGTTTATACAGCATGGAATATGTGTGGCTCTGTTTATGGTGATAGCCTGGACAGGGGTGTGTGGAAGTTAGCTATCCACGTGCCAGAACCATAACTAGGTTCTAGGATCTTATGGGTTTCAACTCTAGCCTACCACAACATGTTTGGGATTGAAAGGCTTTGTTGTTGTTGTCTGTTTACAGCCCTACCATGCAGGTGTTGTCATAGAAAAGTGCGTGTATTCGAACTATCAGCATTTCATATATTGATTTACTTATTTCCGTCCATGATGTGATCAGGGAAAGCAAAAGGTGCGGTACGGAAAAGTTGGTTTTCCAGAAAAAGAAATCACTGCAAAGAACATTATCATTGCCACTGGATCAGTTCCTTTTGTTCCCAAGGGCATAGAAATTGACGGCAAGTGCTTATACTTCTCTTGATGGATCATTCTTCTACACTACTGATTTGATATTCACAATCTTTTTCCATTACTGATCGTATTGATTAAAATTTCGGTCGAACTCCAACCTGCAAACCAAGAACAGAAAACATACATGTAAGCTATGCTAATAATGTAGTAGGATGACCATTTTCCATACACACTTTAGTACTATTTAGCTGTGGTAGCTTATGTTGATGCAGATTTTCCTATTTTAAATTTTTGAAATTTTCCAATTGTCCTTGCGTTTAGTTCAAGTGAAGAACATTTTATTTCTCTAAGTGATACGAAGGAAAATATGATACAGAAAAAACTGTAACCATTTCCAACAATTGTCGACTCCATGGATGAATCTTGACACACTTACTGCAAGCGCATTGTATTGATTATCATTTCTTGTTTTATTTCCCTAATACTGTTTGTTATTGTGCAGGCAAGACTGTATTTACTAGTGATCATGCATTAAAACTTGAGTCAGTTCCGGACTGGATAGCTATTGTTGGAAGTGGCTATATTGGACTTGAATTCAGCGATGTATACACAGCTCTAGGAAGCGAGGTAATGGAAAGTTCTTTCTGTCGACAAATTTGAAGGAGCGGATTTAATCATGGTTTAGGAGTGTCTGTGTATATCTGATAGTGTTCCCATGCAATCACTTCATTCCATGCAGAAACATGATTACTGGCTACATGATTACTTGCAAAAGATTCCTATCATTTGCATCTTTATTTCTGGGATCAATGGATCTATTACACCTTCTGCTTTGCATATGTTATTATTATTTGACTGGCATGCAGATACACCATATTCGACTTTAGAAAGTGCTTGAGGATTCTATTAGATGTTGTAACAAAATGTTTGGACCAAATACGCTTACAGGTGTATGCTGAATTATATTGTAATGTATGGCCTAAGTAACACAATTTTGATTGAGCAGGTTACCTTTGTTGAAGCTCTTGACCAGCTGATGCCTGGTTTTGATCCTGAAATCGCAAAATTGGCCCAGAGAGTCCTTATCAATACAAGGAAAATTGACTATCACACTGGTGTTTTCGCAAGCAAGGTTAATTTCACCATCCACCCTAACTTTTCTCACACAGTAGAATCTTTAGATAAATATATTCATCATTCATCATATGTATATTGAATTGTTGATGCATTTGCCTCAAGATTACTCCGGCAAAGGATGGAAAGCCTGTGTTGATTGAGCTCATTGATGCCAAAACGAAGGAACACAAAGAAACCCTTGAGGTAAATTCATTTTAAATGTATTTTTGTTCTTGTACACAGGTGTTACAATTGCAGTTCTGCTGGCTATGTTTTAACTAGGGTACAACACATACACACTTTGATTATTTCTATCATCTTGTGATGGATGATTTAATAGAATAAATTCTTGCTACATATCCTCCACACCACACTTGCCACTATATTGACTTTATTTTCACCATCCTTGCTTTTCTCATTCACTAGTAAATCTGTACGTGCAATTCACATTGATATTAGGCAATATATTAACTGCACGCGGACATTAGGTAGGGCGTGTTAATTATGTGATTAGCGCCGTAATTTATATTTGGTATGACATTAACTGCACGCTAAACGTGTTGAGCGCTCGACATTAGAGCAACCTAAGTCGTTGGATTGACCTGTATTGATGGCCGGGATTTGTTGGATCTGCCCCTTTGGGTCTTTTCATATTGGTATAGATGTAAGTTGGAAATATAAACAACATATTTGCTGCACTTCGACAATGGCTTTTATGCAAGAGTGGAAATTTGTGTGTGTAGGTGGATGCAGCCCTTATAGCCACTGGAAGAGCACCATTCACCAGTGGTCTTGGCTTGGAAAATGTGAGTACTTGAAAGTGTGGCTATTAGAAGAAAATGCTGGAATTCTATTAGTCGTGGTTATAATTTGTTTTTTTCTTCAGATTAATGTTGTTACACAGCGTGGTTTTATTCCTGTTGATGAGCGGATGCAAGTCACGGATGCTGATGGCAATGTGGTATGTTGCAAAAACTAATTGCTACATTTTGAACAATTGTCTCCCAATGGCCCGTTTGAATATTAACATATGATATGTTGTAGGTACCGAATTTATTTTGCATTGGAGATGCGAATGGTAAACTCATGCTTGCCCATGCTGCCAGTGCACAAGGAATCTCGGGTACTTCTGAAGTTTTTGATACATGCACTTGTGTTGTTGTTCCTATGAGTGTTGCTTGCGATAATTGTGTAATGTGTAATTCTATGAATATCTAGTCGTTGAGCAAATCTCTGGGAGGGACCACATTCTCAATCATTTAAGCATCCCAGCCGCTTGTTTTACTCATCCAGAAATCAGTATGGTTGGGCTGACAGAGGTAAGTCTATCTTAACTCCTAGTTCTGTCTTGTTCATGCATTTTCTGTCCATACTAAAAAACGTTATTTTATATATTTTCTTTAATGGGACTAATTTAATGCATTATGTTACTGCACTTGATATGTACCATCTCGAAAAGAGGAAACGCTTAACCAGGTGTGTTGAATATGTTGCAGCCACAAGCCAGAGAAAAAGCTGATAATGAAGGATTTGAGGTAAGTGTTGTTAAGACCAGCTTTAAGGCCAACACAAAAGCTTTGGCAGAAAATGAAGGCGATGGAATTGCTAAGGTGATTCTGTTTTAACATTAAGTTTTCTACTTGTTGCATTGTTTGCAGACTTTGCTCTTTGGTGTCACAGTTTTGCATGTCTTGCATCCACTGACATATTTTGAGTTTGACAATGTTTGTCCCTCTTTGCAGATGATCTACCGACCTGACACGGGAGAAATTCTTGGTGTTCACATCTTGGGTTTGCACGCTGCTGACCTCATCCATGAGGCATCAAATGCCATTGCCCTAGGAACTCGCTTGCAAGTGAGTATAGCTGATATTTTTCCTTTACTCCTCTATTGTTTAGCAATTTAGTTTATAGTAACACAATGGCCTCCACCATTGCAGGAACTTAAGCTTGCTGTTCATGCACACCCAACATTATCCGAAGTGCTCGACGAGCTCTTCAAAGCGACCAAGGTACAGATCGATGTAATCTCTATTCAGCCGCTTAGAAAAATTCTGGGGCCATGACTCTGAACAGCTGTAAGCCATGCTTTCTTTCCCAACAGGTTAATTCAGGTGTCTCTCATTCTGTAAATGAACCAGTTGCAGCCTAGAGACGTGCGGGAGCGCGAGCCAAATCATCCACCCCAGCCGCTCTTGAAGGTCCTTAGTTTCATTACGAGCCTGCTGTCTTCCCCACAACGAGATCGGCAACCCTAGCCTGACAAGGAGCTTTTGCAGCCTGCTGGTGCCACATCATGGTACCCAGGGAAAAAATAGTTACACATTTTGTAGCGTGTTCAGATATTATTAGTCATGGGGTGGTGATTTGGTTCTTGTTGCCTTCATTTCTTTGTTGTTTCACTTATTGAGTTGTAAGTCTAGCCAGGGTTGTTCAAATAATCGGCGTTGTCGCCGTGATGTATTTTAAGACTGCTCAGTTCAGCAGTATGATGTCTGAAAAAAAGTTTGCAGGTTGAAGGACTCGAGACTCTGCTGTATTAAGTACCGCCATATATACTACAGTTTTTTGGATTCAGATTTGGTGCAAGTTGTCGTGCCATAAGTACCAAAATCTTCGAAAAACATCCGTTGATTACAAAAAAAAGTTACAACACGTGGACCTGATTTTGTAAAACATAATTACTCCCTACTCCGATAATATAAGAGCGTTTTTGTTACTACTCTAGTGTCAAAAACACTCTTATATTATGGGAACTCTTATATTATGGGACGAAGGACGTAATATTTACTTTAAAAAAGACACCAAGACACCGTTCTATAATTGATTTACTTGCAAAAACATATATTTACCTCAAATTAAAACGAAAAGCATGATATTACACCAAGAAAAAAAGTTATAGAAACACAAAATAGGCTTTTGTAAGTATCGTCCATTCCTCAATAGAAGTTTCTACATAATAGAGAGGACAAACCAGTGTTGTAGGACAAAAATAAAGCGAGGCAATGCAATAAATTAATAATGCGGCCATTTTATCCTGATCTATTCTTCAGCTTAGCCGGCTAAGTTTTTTCTTTGAGGGCCCAAGAAACTACTCAGGCAGAACTACACTCAGAGGCCGCAAGGCCCTGAAGTCTGTCAGGAACGTTTGCAATTCTTTCCTGATCTCCTCTAGTCCTGGCTTTCGCAGCAATCTCGTGGGCTAGCTTGTTGCAATCCCTGGAAGTATGAGAGATCTTGTAATCAGCGAAGACTGCAAGACTAGCTTTTACGTCCAGAATCAGACCGAACAGTGGGGAGCGACTTATGGTGCCGTTGCTGCATAGCTTGATCAGGTTCTTGCAGTCAGCTTCCCACACCACCGGTCCCCTGTACGATTTCGCCAGTGACTGCAGCCCAGCTATCGCCGCCCGACACTCCGCTTCCTCTACCGTGCGAGCATGAGGTAGCTTCTTGCAGACTGAGGAGATTACAAGCCCAGCATGATTACGACTCACTGCTCCCGCCCAACACTTGCCACTTTCCTGGATAAACGCTGCGTCAGTATTGCATTTTCCCCATCCTACTGCCAGGGCCGACCAGTGCGGGCGCTGAGAGTCGAGGGCGCCCACCATAGGATCGGTCAGAGCTTTAGCAGCCTTGCCTAGGTCTGATGGGTCTCCCAGAACGGCAGTTCTCCAATCCTCCTCGTATCTCTGAAGGAACCAGGCAGATCCCAAGATTGTTTCCTTCCCCCCTGCATGCACACAGTCATCGCGCAGGTGCCAGCATCTCCACAGCAGAAGGAGTATTTTAGCACGTATGTCATCTGACGCCATGTCAAGAAGGACCTGAAGCTAGTCGCGACCCGTGTAGCGGAAGCTTTTCTATGATGGGAGCTCCCAGAAGTCTCTCATGGCCTACCTCAGAGCTCTACTTTTAGTGCAGTTAATCACCGAATGGTGCTCATTCTCTTCCCCTGTACCACAAATAATGCAGGTACCATCCGGGATGGTTCGATTGTGCTTATTCTGCTGAGTGGCCAGGGTATTTGTTGCTACCCTCCATCCAAAAATCCTAACCTTGGGGGGTACTTTCGCTTTCCAGATCGAATCCCAAATACTACAGTCATTGCCGCTGCTAGCCGAGCTGGATGGAGCCAAGTTCATCCGACCTTCAGAGGACGCCGCAAGTTTGTTTGCGCTTCTGACTGAAAAATTGCCACTCTTTTCATAATGCCATGCAATGCAGGCCGTGGTGTCCACCCTCAGGATGGGGAATTTGCAGATCTCGTCTGCATCAAAGGAGTGAAAAAATTGACGCACCAGTGCCTCATTCCATTCCTTTCTGTCCGGAAGCATGAGTTGGTTTACCCATCTTAACCTCGATCTCCTCGTGAAGGTGGCAGTTTTCAATCCCTCATCTCGTGGGATCCACTGATCTCGTTGGATTTGGATACTTTTACCATCTCCAACTCTCCATATGATACCCTTTTTAAGGAGGTCTAGTCCAGCCTCAATACCTTTCCACACGGGTGAAGCATCCGACGCGAACACAGTATCCAGTAGGTTACCATTAGGGTAGTATTTTGACTTAAGTACCCTATCACATAGACTATCAGGGTTTTGGATCAATCTCCAACCCTGCTTGGCCAGTAGAGCGATGTTAAACAAATGCATGTCCCTGAATCCTATTCCACCCGCTCTCTTCGGCCTCGTCATACGTTCCCATGACATCCAGTGGGCCTTGCGATGTCCATTTTCGTCCCCCCACCAGAAGTCACGAATCAGTTTTTCGTACTTGTCGCAGAACCCTTTTGATAAGAGGAACACACCCATTGTGTAGCAGAGTAGAGCTTGGACGACTGATTTGATATGAACTTCCTTGGCAGCATACGCCATATACTTTTCGCTCCAGTCATTGCATCCTTTCCTAAATCTGTCCATGATAGGCTGAAAGTTTTCATCTTTCAATCTCCCTTCCAGTGTCGGGAGGCCCAAGTACTTACTCTCAAAGGTCGAAGAAATGACTCCCAAAGTGTTCTTAATTTCTTCCCTGGTCTCAGCAGGGCAAATGTCGCTAAACAGAATTGAACACTTGCTCTCGCTAAGGAGTTGCCCTAGCCCCTTCTGAAAATTTTCCAAGATCCTTCGGATAAATTTTGCTTGATCCACTGTTGCCTTGAAAAAGAGGAGGTTCGAAATGCCCGGACTGTTCCGCGCGATTTTGAGGGGTGTTAGTGTTGGGGAACGTTGCA
>CBMN010037289.1:0-10288 GCA_000582825.1 Hordeum pubiflorum
TGCTGCAAAGTTTCAGATTTTTTTTAAATGTTTTCCTATTTTTTTACTGTTCATAGAGGGTGCCTAGGCACCCGGGTGCTGTTACACCTTTCTCATTTTCATTACCATTGTAAAATGGTATGGGACCTAACTTTTTGAGTTCCTTTTTGTTGCCTCTGTTGCAGGGTGACGATGTTTGCGGTGTCTGTATTAAACAGGATGGGGGCTGTTTGGCTTCTTTCACAGAGCAACTACTTTCGATTAAGCTTAATCGATCACAAGTGGATGCTATTGAATCTGTCATCTCAGCTGTACAATGTGGGCATGTGAACCTCATGAAGCTTATATGGGGTCCACCAGGTACTGGAAAGACGAAGACGGTTAGCGCTTTATTGTGGGTTTTGGCGTGTTTAAAATGCAGAACTCTTACTTGTGCTCCCACTAATGTTGCTGTCGTTGGAGTTTGCACTCGTTTCCTTCAAAGATTGAAGGATTTCAATGAGCACATTGACAACAATGGTCTACCTTCTTCTCTGGGAGATATCTTGCTATTTGGGAGCAGGTCTAACATGGACATCACCAGTGATCTTCAGGAAGTTTTCTTGGATTTTCGTGTCGACGAACTTGTTGGATGCTTTTCATCGTCGTCAAGATGGAACTACAAAACAACTTCAATGGTATCCTTTTTAGAAGACTGCACTTCACGGTATGATATGCTTCTTGAGGATGATGGCAAAATTGATCCAGTGTGCTTTCTGGACTTCACAAAGAGGCAATTTGATGCCACGGCAATAGCTCTGAAAAGATGCATAATGAATTTGTGGATTCATCTTCCTGGAAGGTGCTTTTCTCATGATAGTGTCGTAAATATATCTATGTTGCTTAATATACTGGAAAAAATTGGCGCCCTTCTGTGCGACGTAGACTTGACCGGGCCTTGGTTGTCTGTCAACGAAAACTCTGTTTGTGCAAAGCCTATATCTTCTATTGAGAAGGAACTGGATGAAGCAAGGTATACATGCATTAAATTGCTTAAAGATCTGCTACACTCGCTTAACTTACCCACTGGAGTAGACAAAAACTGGGTCAAGAACTACTGCATACGTAATGCAACACTTCTTTTCTGTACCACCTCTAGCTCTCATCAATTACATCACATGGATATTGCACCCCTCGATGTATTAATTGTTGATGAGTCGGCTCAAGTGCGGGAGTGTGAATTGGTTATCTCACTATGGCTACATTGGCTAAAACATGTTGTTTTGGTAGGGGATGACTGTCAGCTGAGTGCAACGGTTAAAAGCAAAGTAAGGTTTTGCCTCACCCTATTTATATTGTTTGTTTAATTTCTTAGTCACTGGTGCATTTATCAACAAGATAAATTTTGATAGTGAAATGCCACAACACTTTTCTCTTGGAAAAAAAATGTGAAGGTCATATTATTGATCTGTTTTTGATAATCTTAATTCTTACCTTCAATTGTTTATACAGTATCCAGGTATGTAAAGAAGCTGGATTTGGAACAAGTCTTTTTAAGAGATTGGTTATGCTAAAATTTGAAAAACATTTGCTGAATATACAGTATCGCATGAATCCTTGTAGCAGCTTATTTCCAAATGCTCAATTTTATGAGATGAAGATTTTAGATGGTTCCAATGTCCTGTCTCCTAGCTATAATAAGGATTTCAAATGCCTCCCTTTTGGCAGCTACACATTAATAAATGTCACTTATGGAAGGGAAGACAAAGAGGGCACAGGAAACAGTCGGAGAAACATGGTTGAAGTTGCTATTGTTTTGCACCTAATCCATACAATATTTAAATGTATGTCTAAGCTTAAATCTATCATTTGCTTAATCTTGATATCCTTTCCAGTTGTTGATTTTTTTTATGAAGCTACTTGGCTAGTATAACATGGTACCCACAAAAAAAGGCTAATATAATACAGGATCTTTAGAAGCTTACGTGGTCTTCCTTTCTTGTACTGCATATTGCATAACCTTCATTGACAGAAAGGTCTACAATGTTCTACGTTCAAGAGTCCAGTTTTCTATATGTGTATCTTGTGATCATAATTGCATCATTCCGGTTTTTTGAAAATTCAATTTTACTGCCCTGTTGTATGCTAAACAATGTTACATTTTTATTTTGAAAAGGGGTACATTTAGTAGATAACATGAAGGCTTAAGCACTATTCTCTATTGGAGTTGTTATCCACTGCATGGGCCCAATTAAGCAACTTTTATTATCGTCAGAGTGAAAAGCAATGACATGTCAATGATTTGGTGATGCAGAATCAACTTAAGTTTGCTGAAGAGAATTCTTTCAGTAGCCTTGTCCAAAATTTGACCACTTAAGTTTTTCCTGCAGCCTGGAAAAAGACAGGCCAAGGTTTCAGCATCGGTGTGGTCTCTCCATATAATGCTCAAGTTGATGCAATTAAAACTAGACTTGGAAAAAAGTACGATACATGTGATGGCTTTCATGTGCGGGTGAAATCCATTGATGGTTTCCAAGGAGAAGAGGACGATATAATAATACTGTCAACTGTTAGATCCAATGGGAGAGGAGTTGTTGGATTTCTTTCTGATAACCAAAGAACAAATGTTGCTCTTACTAGAGCAAGGTGTGCATCAATTTTTTGTGGTCCCTTGTGTTTATTGATGTTCAAAGTATGTAAGACTGATGATATAAATCATCTGATCGATGTTTCATTTGCTGCAGGCACTGTCTTTGGATTGTTGGGAATGCTCATACACTGTATAAAAGTGGGACCGAATGGACAGACCTTGTTGCTGATGCAGAAAGACGTAAATGTGTTTTCAGTGCCACTAATGACGCAACCATCTGTAGGTTGGTTTTGCAAGTAAAGCAAGAGCTTGATGAACTTGATGATCTTCTTAATGCTGATTCGGTGGTTTTCAGCAATACCAGATGGAACGTAAGTACCATGGTTTTAGCCAGTTTGGCTTTGAATATACTTTCATATTTTCTAACATGCCACTGCACTTAAATTACCCAGAATGTGAACTACATGTATGTACATGTGTCATGTGAGACTCATGCTTATTGTCAGGGAGTTAGGGTTTACTGAATATACTATTTACTTTATAGTGTGATTTTGTGTGTGTTCATGAATAGACATGTCTCACTTTCTGGAATCATGTATGTGGTTCGCTTGTATCTGCTAGGCTGTTTCATCTGTAATAGGATTGTGAGATATTTGTAATTAAGATTTTCAGGGACATGTGCTAGTTTGTACCATGCTTTGTCAATTATATGGTTCTTCTCTATAGAGCGCTCCCTCTGTCCCAAAATGTAAGACCATTTTTGACATTAATAGTGTAAACAATGATCTTACATTTTGGGACGGAGGGAGTACATACCATCTTGTAGCCCTCCTAGTTTTCTTGAAGAACATACTGTTCTTTCATTTTTCTCAGGTTGCGTTTTTTGTATTTGTAAATTCAACAGGTCATTCTTAGCGACGAGTTTAGGAAGTCCTTCACCAAACTAAATTCACCACAGCTCAGGAGGGAAATACTCCAAAAGCTTATCAAACTTGGAGCTGGTTGGAGGACAACAATTAAGAACCTTGATATACCAGGTGTTTCTCATCTTGCAAAAGTATACAAGGTTAGGGACTTGTATCTCGTATGGAGTATTGACATGGAGAAAACCGAAAGAAAGTATTTCCAGATAATAAAAATTTGGGACCTACTGTCACATCAAAATGTTGCAAGAACTGTTCAACGTCTCGAGAATTTGTTTTCCATGTACACGGATGATTACCTGGATACTGCAGGAGAGTGCAGACACAAGGGTATGGGTCTTATTGTTAATGGGCTATACTCTGTTCTCTTCGATTTTTCATTATCCTTTGATGCTTATTGATCAACTTCTTTGTATGTATCGTGCCTAGAAATGAAATGCATGTGGACATTCTTCTAATTTTTGCCCTCCTTTTTGTCGTGTAACAGGAAACTGGAAGTTCCTATGGTTTGGGATGTTGGGCATGATATTATTCGCTATAACATGGATTGCAAAGTTGATGCTCATGAAGAGCATGGTCTCGTGGATACATCATATGCCATGGAAAATTCTAAAGTAAGTGAAAGTTTCTTGCTGATGAAATTCTACTCTTTATCATCTGGAATGGCAAGACATTTGCTGACAGCTACTGATGGGTCTGAAATCGACATCCCCTTTGAACTGAGTGAGGAAGAGCAGGTGATTATCCAATTCCCGCTCACTAGTTTTATACTTGGGAGGTCAGGCACCAGAAAAACCACTGTATTAACAATGAAAATGATTCAAAAAGAGCAATTGTCATTGATCGCATCCCAAGGTCTAAATTTGGATGGAGCTGATTTGTCTGTGGCAGATGGCAATAAACTTATGCCACTAAAGAATGAAGGAGAAAGTTCTGTGAAACAAATATTTATCACTGTGAGCCCAAAGTTATGTTCAGCCATAAAAGATTACATCTGCAGACTTAAAAGGTAAGTCTGTTGGATTGGACCGGTATTTAGAAGTACTACTCCCTCTGTAAAGAAATATAAGAATGTGTATATCACTAGTTTAGTGATCTAAATTCTCTTATATTTCTTTATGGAGGGAGTACATATGTTTACACCATTTTGGAAATGATTTTGATACAGCCACTTAAAGTGGACAGAAATGTGTGCACAAGTTGGCTCAACTTTTTTCACTGTACTCCGTTCTACTGCATTTCTAACCTCAAGACTCTTTAGACCCTTTTCCTACCCTTTTAAGGGTCATTTGAAGTGCATTTTCTCTTTAAGATATGATTTTCGGAATTATAGAAAACACTACAAGTACAGGGAGCTACCCCACTGGCTTTGTAAAGGGGAAGACAAATCATGAGTACCACTCGCAGGCCATGCTGGGCTGGGCTGGGCGTGCACTCGCATGACTAGCCAACTGAGCCATGCTTGGTGATCTTTTATGGAAATATTTATTGCAATCCGGTTTAGTGATTTCTGTGAAGATATTCACTTTTCTTATGATTTGTATCATCAGTGATCCTCTTAATAATTCCAATTTATTTCAACCCTATATAGATTTGGCACTGATGATGTCTCTGATCAGCCAAGCATTCTTCGCATGCATGACACCATGGATGACCTGGAAGAGTTTACAGAAATTCCTGACAATTTTCGTAATCTATCTCATGAGCACTATCCTCTTACTATAACATATCGTAAGTTTCTGATGATGCTTGATGGAACATGCCAGACATCATTTTTTGATGTATTTTATGGTGAAATGAAGTCCAGCTTTGAGAGAGGCCATTCAAGATCTCGTGCAGTGCAAAATTTTATTGAATTGAATGAAGTTACCTATGAAAAATTTGCTACTTTCTACTGGTCTCGTTTTAATAAAGATCTGACCAAGAAATTTGATGCGTCTACTGTGTTCACGAAATAGTTTCTCACATTAAAGGTGCATATCAAGCAAGCGGGCCTTATACTGGCAAACTGGGAAGACAAGATTATGTGATGCTCCCAGATAAAAGAATTTCATCTTTGAACAAAGAGAAAAGAAATAAAATTTATGATATATTCCTTGAATATGAGAGTATGAAATGTACTGCCAGGGAGTTTGATTTGTCAGATTTTGTCAGTAGTCTTCACACTAGTCTTGTATCATGTGGCTACAATGGAGATTTGGTGGATTTTGTTTACATAGATGAGGTACAGGATCTGACCATGACACAAATAGCACTTCTTAGGTATGTCTGCAGGAACATCAAGGAAGGCTTCCTTTTTGCTGGTGACACTGCACAGACTATAGCAAGGGGTGTCGATTTCAGGTTTGAAGATATCCGTTCACTTTTTTATACTGCATTCCTCACAGAAACTGAGGCTTCTAATCAAGGACTTAAACATGGGGGAAAATCCCATCTGTCTGATATGTTCCAATTGTCTCAAAATTTCCGCACACATTGTGGTATCCTCCGTATGGCACAAAGTATCATGAGGCTTCTCTGCTTCTTTTTCCCATCAAGTGTTGACAAGCTTAATCCAGAGACTGGACTTGTATATGGAGAAGCTCCTGTGCTGCTGGAGTCTGATAACGATGAAAATGCTATTATGAGAATTTTTGGAGAAAACAGAAGTCAACATGGTAATCTGCATGGGTTTGGTGCTGAGCAAGTCATATTAGTTCGTGATGATGCTACCAAAAAACAAATTATTGATGTTGTTGGTAAACAAGCTCTTGTTCTGACTATTGTTGAATGTAAGGGCCTTGAGTTTCAGGTATGGGCCTATAAATTCAGTTTCTTCTTTCACTTTGCAAAATATTTCAATTGTAAAATCCGCTGTTTCAAAATGTTGGGTGTACTTACTTCGGAGGTATTGTGTAGGATGTGTTGTTGTACAACTTTTTTGGTTCGTCACCTTTAAGAAATAAATGGAGAGTTCTGTATGGCTACATGAAAGATAAATCTATTTTATCACACTCAGAGGAGATCTCTAACCCAGATTTCGACAGAAGCAAGCATTATCTACTCTGTTCAGAGCTGAAGCAACTCTATGTTGCAATCACACGCACTAGGCAAAGATTGTGGATATGCGAAAATACAGATGATTACTGTCGACCAATGTTTGACTACTGGAAGAAGTTGTGTCTTGTAGAAGTTAGATTACTTGATTCTTCCCTCATTCAGGCCATGCAAACAGGGAGCAACATTGATGACTGGATGCTACGGGGAACCAAGGTTAGTGATCTTTACTTGTTTGATCTGGAATTTATCATGCTATGCGTTATGTTGCCTAGTGAGTGTTCTTAATCTTGTTAAATTCATGGTTTTTTTGTTTCTCACAGTTGTTCTATGCATACATATTCTTTGTTAGGCGGGTCATGGCTACTTACAGTTTTTTTCTGTACTTGTCCTTTTACCATTCTTATTACATGTCACGAGTTGTCTCTTTTTTTGGTAGTTATTCAATGAGGGGCAATTCGAGATGGCTACTATGTGTTTCGAAAAGGCTGGTGATGCACACAGAGAGAAGTGGGCAAGAGCTGCTGGACTTGTGGTGACTGCTGACCATGCCATCTCCACAAATTTGGAGTTAGGCAAGGCTTCATTGCAAACAGCATCAGAGATTTACGAGTCCATAGGAATGCATGAGAAAGCTGCTACATGTTATATCAAATTAGGCGACTACAAAAGAGCAGGTCAAACAAATCCATAATTTCCAAGCTGTATCCATTTGAGATTTCATCGTAATGGTCTACAAATGGCAAGTTGTTCTTAAAAGAATTTCCTTATAAGTAAATGGCATCTAATCTCAAAATATTGTTTTGAAATGATATCCCTACTTAAATTGCAGATACGCTAATTTTTACCTTTCATATGGAATGTTACCTCACGCTCCAGAAAGCTCTGTCTGACTAAACATTGTGTTTGTTGCATTGCCGTAGGTATGGTCTTCATGCAAAACTGTGGTACTTCTAGATTTGAGGATGCTGGTGATTGCTTTGCTAGGGCTGAATGCTGGTCGGAGGCAGCTGAAGTGTTCTTCAAAGCTAAATGTTACACCAAGTGTTTCTCCATGTGCTCAAAAGGAAAACAATTATTCAATCGGGGTTTGCAGTTTCTGCAACAGTTGGAGGAGGAACATTTGCTTGAGAATTCGAAATCCTTGGAGGTTTCTGCAATTAGATCAGAGTATCTGGATAATTGTGCTCAACATTATTATGAGTGTGGTGATATAAAGCGTATGATGCCTTTTCTTAAGGCTTTCAGTTCTATGGATAATGTACATGCATTCTTGAAGTCTAGGAATCTTCTTGACGAACTGTTTAGTTTACAGATGGAAAAGGGTAATTTCCTTGAAGCTGCAAGGATAGCAAAGCATAAAGGAGATGTCTTACTGGAGGTGAAAATGCTTAAGCAGGCAGATTTGTTTGAGGATGCAACGCGGCTTCTCCTCCGCCACATCATTGTAAATTCCTTCTGGTTTTCAAATAATAAAGGGTGGCCTCCCAAAAGAAATCCGGAGAATGAACAGATGCTTGCAGAAGCCAAAGAGATGGCGAAGAAGGTCTCTGATTGCTTCTACTGCTTTGTCTGCCTGGAAGCTGATGCACTGTCAGATGTGATTAAGTCTCTTCCTGATTTACTTTGCACTTTGCTTGAGGGAAGAAAATGTGGCAACTTGTTTGTTGAATTTATTGCTTCCCGTTCGATTATTGATGTTCATCTTCAGTCTCGAACCTCTGGATACAATTTAGAGATAGTGCTAGGATCTGAAGATGAATTTTTTTTTTTTAGAAAAGGAGGTTATCCCCCGGCCTCTGCATCATTACGATGCATACGGCCACAATCTGAAGATGAAAATAGTTGTAATGATATGTTGGCTTCTAACCAGATGTCACCCCAGACTCTGTTTTATGTCTGGAATCACTGGAAGTCGATCATACTCAAAGTACTATCTCATCTTCGCCACACTGATGGTCCAGAATTAAATGATTATGCAGTTATGTATGAAGATCTTTTCGGCAAGTACTTTGGATTGAGAAAAGATGATGAAGTTGACAGATATGTGGTGCTTAACATGAATGCAAGTTGGCTTTCTAATACTGGCGTAAGTTCTTTGCAGCAAGATGGCAACAGATGTTTACTGGATGCCCCTCGGTGTTATTCGTGTGCTCAGTATTTCTGGATGAATGAGATGTCTTCTGTTGGTTTCAGTGTACTTAAGAAGTTGGAGTCATTTGTTCCAATTTCTCCAAAGCCAGAATCTTTGTATACCCTGGTGAGAACAAACGTTATTATAAATGAGATAGAAAAGTTTTTGGAAGAACCACAGTTCAGTATGCCAAAAGCGAAGTTAAGAAGCTTCTTTCTTCTCTGCGAGCGTCGCTTCTTTGAGTTAGTTTTTCTTGCATGGAGAGATGGGACAACAAGGAGCCTCTTGCGTATACTCGACTCACCAGCTGCATATGGATTGATTGCTAATTCTCTTAGTGCACACCTTCGTCGGAAAGATAAAAATTTGACTCATGGGCATCTTGGGAGAACAACCATCCTTCTGCTTCATACAGCACAACTGGATGATGCGCTACTTTCAAGACTAGTACATTACCTGGACAACAATTCCAGGTGGGCAGATTTCTATCGATGTTTGAAGATATTTCTTGATACTGGTGTTGATAGACCCCCCTTGATCTTCACCTTTAAGCGTGCTCTTGAGTTTACCTTCAGTCGTGTGATGCGGAGGGATGAACGTGACTATATATCCCCAATATGCTATGTGGGTCTGATGGAGTGCCTTGGTTTCATGGCTTCATCATACCTTCTACAGAAAGGTTGTGTATACTGCACGAAGTCTCTGTTGGTGAATATGCTGGAGTGCCGTACCAGCAAGTTTTACCTTGATACCTGCCTGGCATCTAATTCGAGCCCAGATTACGATCTTGATCGTTTAGCATTCTCATCGGGGCGTTTCATATTTGAGGCAATTATGACTCTGTTGACAGAGAAGGATATGCTCTGGGAGTGGGTACAGAGGACGTCAAGTCCTAGTTCATACTCTGAGGTCCTCCGGAGACTAGTGGTCACACTTTATCCACTGATCCTAACTCATGAGCTTGTGTTCAAAAAAGGAACCCTGGCTCATGATCTGCAGAATTGCTATGATCTCACAATTACTCTTCAGCGGTGCAGAGTCTTTGTGGATTTACCTTTGGAGTTCTCTGAGGAGATGGTCCGTGCGTTGCAAATAAGGCCTCGCACGCCAAGCAACTTCACAAAAGTGCTTGCTGATGCACTGGATGCAGTCGTAGACCGTATGGTAGTTATAGTGGGCTCACGCAAAGCACGAGCAGTCTGTCCAAACTTAAATGCTTACATGATTAGCAAGGAGGAATTGTATGATGTTCCGAAGATAATGGCTCTTCTTCGTTCTGAAGAGACAAGCTGTGTAAAGCAAGAGGCTGCACTGCCAGAAAAATCTGATGGTAGCGAAAACATTCCTAAGGCTGTACAAGATACTAATAAGGCCGAGAGCACAGATGAAATAGATTTAAGTGATGAGAATGCTCCCTTCTGGGATATGTTTGAGAAATTTCAAGTGAACAAGCAAGGCCAGGCGAGTTTCATATGTTATTCACTTATTCTACTTTGTCCCACTGCTCCGCAGTACAAAGTGAAATAGATTACATGATTACAATGCTTGTTTTTGTTATTTTCCACTTTGTTACTCTACAGTTGCCAGCGGACACCCGCGTCGCTCCCAGGGGGGCGGCTCGAGTGAAACCCTAGCCGCCGCCGCTTC
>CBMN010037290.1:0-19845 GCA_000582825.1 Hordeum pubiflorum
GATCTTGTTATCAATTGCCTAGGATCATTCTGCACACCATACCATCATTATTCCANACTCGCTATTTGTAATATATTGTATTATATTCTAACTTTATTTAGCCAGCAACTATTTTTCTTATTTTGGTTCTCCAATATCATGCAAAGTTATCATTTTTATACCCACAATGCAGTTTTATTTCTCGTTTCTAGATAGAAACACACTTGGTGTACGTAGAGTCGTATCAGTGGGAGATGGGACTTGAGAGAATATTGATATTACCTTTAGCTCCTTGTTGGTTCGACACTCCATACTTACCACTTCCATCTTTGTAAAGTGCTACGATGATTCCTTGCACTTGGGGATTATCAACGTCCGTCAGGCGTCGTCGTCGCCTTGACGGCGAGGAGTGGTCGCTTAGCGACTGCTCCGCCTTCGCCGGTCGCGGCAATGGCCGCGGTGGCACTTCGCACGGCGCAACAGGAGGTGGAGTGGCAGGCAGCCGCTGGATAAGGTTGTCACGGCCATCCGGCACCGTTCTGCCGCTGGAGGGACCATGACGACGGCACCGACGGAGACAGCGGTGTAGCAGGGCAACGCGGCCACGCGTACGAGGTGGTCGTCTGGTATAGGGTTTAGTTTTTTTCTCCTAGTGCTTTAGTTAAACGGTCAAAATATCGATCTTTTTATGTAAATTATATCCGAACTTGAATGAAATCCGTTCGGTTTAATTAAATTTTATGAGGTTGGCTTGAATTGTTGACCCAATGTATGTGGCTAGCGTTGGATGTCATCCTGCTGCATCCATATCCGTAGACGAATACGGGAGGAAGTTTACGGGTTGCCGTTGAAGATGTCCTTACACCCCGGGTCTATGTGCAAGCCCTCCTTTTCTTTTCCTTAGGCCATTTTACGGCGGTACGCAACTAGACGTACTTTTTTTACATAAAGAACTACACATACTTATATTGATATACAACAACATAAAGATGTCTCACCGGCTACAAATTGATTTTTTTTCTTTGAGAGAAGGCTACAAATTGTTGAACTGGTGTTTTTTAGGCATTTCTTTTATTTTTTTAGGGTACTTTTGGCATTCCTTCATGAACTCTAGTTTTACGACGTTGCTTGCTGGGCCTACTATTGTTTCATGATCCCACTCGAACAGACCTCGCGACGAGCCGGAGGCCCACCCGCCTTGGCGTGGTCAACCCCGGCGCATCCGACATGTCGAGATCCTCCGGCGAGAAAAGCTCTTCTACCATGCACGGGACGTCCCGTGCATGGCTCAGCCGTCCACGTCGGTAGATACCGTGCATGCATCCACCACTCCCTTGTTTCATTGGGATACGTGCCATCACAGTATGTAAACTGATTAAATATTGCATCCTTGACATCACACAGTGTTTTCTCTCACCTAATATGTGATAACGTGATATTTCCTAGTAGTCAGTTTCATCTAGTTGAGTATTTAAAAATTAAATGTTTCATATTTTTATAACAAAATTATACTCCCTCCGTTTCATGATTTTTGTCATGGTTTTAGTTTGAATTTGAAATTTGAACTTTGTCAATGCATATCCGATATTTAGCTTGTTTTGAAGATAAAATCAAAAGAAAAACACACATTCAAGCAGAATATTTTTCTGAAATTTAGTTTACCATATATAGTTGTTCCAAGTTTAAGATTGAAAATAAATGTATGTGTACTAATTGAGTAGGAGAGAGAACTCATTCTGTGTGTGTGGTGTGAAAGGAAAATGAGGAGAGAAAAGATATAAAGTTGATTGATGGATTGTCAGAATATAAAATTACATTACTGGCAAGTTTGCATGCATCCTAGCCCAGCACGGTGGCGTCCTGCATGCACTCGCGGGGCAGGAGCAGCGGCACCGGCGGGTGGAGGCGGAGGGTCTCCTTCACGACCGCCTTCAGGTAGGGCGTGGCCGCGCCAAGCGCGTCGGCCTTGGCAATGCCGCCGGCCGGTGCAGCAGCGGCGCTGCGGACCTCCTGCTGTAGCTTCCGCATCGCCGCGGGGTTCTTCATCAGCTCCGACATGGCCCATTCCAGCGCGATGAAGGTCGTCTCCGTTCCCGCCGCGAACATGTCCTGCAGCGCGTGAACGAAATCCATATAGCCACATAAGTTGGCAACGCAGTTCGGCGGCTCTAGTTCCAAATTCGAATCAAAGCCTCCAAGTCAAACCATCCATGAGATCTGGGATGGAGAGACCCTAAAAATTACTTTCAGGAGAACGTTTGACGAGCGATTGTTCAGCATGTGGCTGGAGATTGTTGAGATTGCTAAGAGCATTTCATTCTCAGATTGTCATGACTCGCTAGTCTGGCAATATGAAAGCTCCGGGCTCTACTCTTCCAGCTCTCTGTACGCTGTCATTAACTTCCGGGGGGTCACTCCGGTCTTCATACCTGCGGTGTGGAAACTGGTGGTTCCCCCAGGATTCAGGTGTTCCTATGGCTGCTTTTTCATAATAAGATAATGACCCGGGACCAGTGGCGGAGCTTGAAAGAAAAAGCTGGGCGGGCCAAGCTAAGGAAGAGCGCAATTTTTTTAGGCATTAGTCGCTATTTTGTTTGTTCTTATTGAAATTTCGTCCTATATTAACATACAAGTTACTACTAATCTTCAATATCTTTTTATGCCTTGTTTCAAATCTTCATATACTGACATGAACTTAACAAAAAATATTACTCCCGAGGCACAAAGGAACAATATATCTTTATCGTGTAATTCTACATATGAATTGATAATAAAATGCGTTAGTGTTGCTCAGTTCAACTAATAGATAACAGAAACACACTGTTCCGGAGATAATTGGAAATTACTCAGCGCAGTGTCATCAGGAGGTAAACATAGAGCCGAGCTATGCTCGGCGTCAGTACTCGGCAGCGGACGACATACCTAGTTGATTGGTAGCGCAGTGAACTGTAACAGTTAGAGGAGGCAGGGGTTGGTAGCCGGCTAGCAGCGGTTGCTCCTACTTTTTTTAGATGAGAGCGGTTGCTCCTGCTGTGCACGCAATGCCAGACCTCGAGCCTTGGATCGATTCGTAGCTAGGCTCAATGGGCTACGAAGCAAGGTATACAAATATTGACGAAATTCCTTGGCGGGCCATGGCCTGGTTAGGCCCCAACGAAGCTCCGCCCTTGTTAGGGTGGTTGTGAGTATCCACAACCAGGTGGCTAAGGATAGCCCCCTTTTCTGTTTGGTTGAAAGGGTGGAGCTACCCATGTTTTGTTTGGTTCAAAGGATGAAACGTGGTTGAGGATAGCCATTAGAGTATTTGGTTCGAGGGATAAATGAAGAATATGGATTGTGGTAACTTTTTTACTTGAGCGGTGAGATTACCCTTATAATTTAAAGAAAGGACAAGTCACATACAGTATTTGCATCCAGTTATAGATATGCATCACAGCGCGCGGCAGGCGACCGAAACGCCAATGGTATCGAGCCATTTGCCGTTTGGCCTCACCGGTGCTCCGTTGATTCCTGGCAGCGGCCGGAGGACACGGCGGTTGCAACTTGCGAGACCTGCTGGGCAAATAAGAGCATACGCCCACGCCCCACTTAGACACACATGCCTCGGAATGTTCAGAGGTCCACCCTTTGTTTTCACTTGCAGTCCTCTGGTGCATGAACGAACACATAATGCCGCCCGGAGGCCTGTCCAGGGAAAGTTATGTTAAGAAATTTACACGTGTAACAGACATACGCATACACCCGGGAACGACGGCAGTGACAAGAGATCTTATCTCCCCGAAGCCGAGAGATTGTGCTCTGTTCTCGCGCCTCTGTTGCGTGAATCTCGTCGTGTTACACCGTATATGCAACGGATACCCTATAGATTCAGTAACCAAGTCCATGTCAATTCTCGACAAGTACTGTACTTACTAAACAATGAGGCTGCGTTTGGCAGCTCAGTATTTTTAAAGTTTTACATGGATACCATGGTTTTGAGAAAAAAACACTGGTTTTAAATACCGTGACGTGTTTGGCATCAATTAGTACTTCAGTTTTGTAACCGTAGTATATCTGATACTATGGTTTTTTTTGTGGTATTTGAAAAAGAGGTCTGGACATCTTTTTCTCATAAACTGAGAAACACTTGCTTGACTTCTTCTTCCAGCCGTCATTTATCCGCCATTGCTCCGTCTTCTCTGCAGCCAACCTGGGAAGAAACGTACGTGCTCTTCTACACTGACTACTATGCCATTCCTACAACCGACCTCCACTTGATGACTCCGTCGTTGATCTATTTAATACGTTGCCTATTGTGCCACTGCAACAAGGGGCAGCCTGTAGATTTATTACGGCAACTCCAACGCACGACCCCAAACGGACGTCCGTTTGGTCCAGATTTCGTCCGTTTCAGGCAGGAAAACGGACACGTCCGTCCGTTTGCGACCGTCGGTGCGCCCAACCGGCCCGCCACATCCTAAACTAACCGTTTATTCGTACTTGAAATTTAACACAAAAAACCCAAATAAACATTTCAGTACTGTTTAATGTGGAAGAAGTGTTTTTGTTACTAACAACATAGAAACCATGATACCAGTGGCAAATAATATAAAACATTAATATAAACATTAAAACGTTAACGGTACCCAAGTTCACCACATTAATATAAACAAAAACTTAAAAGATATTAAAAAAAACTAGATAAGGCCCATCACCCTCGCGGCCACCATCGTCTTCCGTAGCCGCCATCCTACTCGTCGTCGTTGTCGTCGCCGGTAAGGTCTACGTATGGAGGTGGCTTCCAGAGGTGGACTGGCGACCCCTGCCAGTCCGGAGGCGTCTGCTGTGGTGATTGCGGTGGCACCTGCACAACCTCTTCCCCTGGCGGGGAGGGTGACCATGGACCGGTGTCCACCTCACGCTTGCACGACACGGTCTGTGTCCACGACCAGGACTGCCCCACCAATGTCGGGTTCCATCCCGACGGCTCCTCCTCCCTCGACGCCTCTGAAGGACGTCCTCCATGGCCTCCTCCTTAACGTAGGCATCCAGCTCTGTGAAGATGACATCAACGGCCGCTGAGAGGGCCATCGTCTCCTTAAGGCCCTGCCATTGGTGCTCGTCGTGGGTGTGGAGGGAGTCCTCAATCACCCGAGTCATGATCTCCTCCTCCTCCTAGGTCGTCATTGGCTCTGGTGGCGACGGGGCCAAAGATGGCGACGGCATAGGAGTCAGGCCGCGAACCCTCCTACGCTCGCGTGGTTAGGGCGGGCGGTGAAGGTGGAGGTGGAGTGATGGAGCGGCGACGGCGGCCGGACGACGACCCGGCCTCATGGTTGTGCCTAGTCTTACGACCGGGGGACCAGCGCCAACCATTGTCGCCGGCGGGGGAGGTGGCGGAGCGGCGGGCTAGGGTTTGCTTGTCGGGGCTCGTGGAGGCACGCGTCGCCGGGAGTGGAAGTGTGGACTCTCAATGGTCCACAACTTTCACATTAAAAAGGACGACGACCGCTCGACTGGGGTGGCTGTCGGGCGGGTTCACCGCCGCGTGCGCCGTAAATATGAACGATGGGAGGTAGGTGGGCGACTGCCACACGGGCCCGAGGCGGACACGGAACGGGCGCGTGGGCGTCCGTTTGACGTCTTTGTGGACGCAGAACGGACGCATGTTTGCGCCGAAAAAAGGGCGGGCCAGACGTTAAACAGGCCAAAAATACGGATGCGATCGCGCGTTGGGCTGTGCATTTTGTCCGTTTGGACGCAAAAGGACAGACACGAACCGGATGGGATCGTGCGTTGAAGTTAGCCTTAGAATGGGGAGTTGATTGATTGATCCTGACTTCCTAAGACCTGAGACAGTCATACACGGCATACTAAGCTTGTTTTTTTGGTTCAGCTAGACGATGCATGCAACGGTCAAACTAGGGAAAGTGAGGAATATTGCATTTGTCAAACACCTCCATAGTTTTGCTAAAACTGAGAAAAATTCTGGTTTCTAAAAACTGAAGTATCCACTGCCCATACATTTGAATACTGAGGTTTCCACTTACTATGGTTTTGGAAAAACTGTGTTACCAAACTAGTCCTTTGTACTTTGTACCCGGACTATCAACTCTCCGGTGTTTGCAGTCTGGTTCTTGGATCACGCTCACGCATGTTCTAGTCATTGGGATTAAAGCCAACTATCACGTACGTGGTCATTCGATTGCCCCCCGGAGAAGCATCATCAAATTCTCCATTTGTCTACGTATGGTCACGGACACACGACACAGGCGCACGCCCGGGGAAGGAAATCAAATGGAGATTGTGTGCTCAGTTCTCACGGCTCCTATGCATGAACCTCGTGGTGGTACATGCAGTGCACACTTCACAATTATCGCAGACTCTACAACCGTATCCATGGTTCTCTTGGGATGCATTTGGTTTACATCTGTGTTTTAGGCCTCTCGGTTGGGCCTGACTAAGCTAATGCAGGTTAAAAACCAACTTCTGCATGTAGTTTGGTTGCTGTATTAGGCTATTTGTATGAGGGGATCAATATGTTAGCACGTTGTTTGGTTGCCTGCGTCGGTGGTGTTAGACAAAAAACACGTTGTTTGGTTGCAACCAGCTAAAGATATGACTACCAATTCTCACTAGTGATGACCTTACCATACACAACATTGTCTTCCCGTAGCTAGGAAACAAATGGCTGTTTATCCTAGCTACTAGCAAATGATAATACAAATTATTAAATGCCAATATGGCTGAATAGTCGAACAGGGCCGGCCTGGCGTATGGCCGAACGGCCTAAGGCCCATGCGTGAGAGGGGCCCATGATTGGTATATACTATGTAGTATAGCCCAACAAATAAAATAGATAGGTAAAAAATTACAGGGGAAATAGAATGAGATGGGCCAGGACCAGTTCCCTTGGCATGATTTTTAACGATACGTGAAGTACGTCGCGCACGGCCAAACACGACCACGCGTGAATCAATGGGATAGCTTCGCTTCGTCTTCCTCTGTTCGCACAACCGTCGCTCGGATCGGTCGCCTCCGTTCCTGAATCGTGCGTGTCGTCACCCCGTCCGGCCTATGTGCACCGTCCGGCGTCCGGCGTACCGGCGAGCCGGCAATTCGCCGTCCTGCGTCCGCGAGACCGAGAGTACGCTGTACGTATTAATTCATCCATCTCCAAGACCACAACCCTAATTTCTGTGTACATGGTTTGGGCTTTGATTTATGCGTTTATATTTTTTGCATCCTTTTTTCTTCATAATTTTAGGACATTAGCCTGCCTTACAATGTTGGAAAAAAAGTAATTGTCAGGTGCTCAGAAAAGGAGAAAAATAAAAGAAAGCGATTTGAAAATTTAATCAGAGAAGGGTTCTTGAAGAAGTGTTTTACTTAGGGGCCCATGTCGCCCAGTTCGCCCTAGGACCTTCCGAAACATAGGGCCGGCCCTGTAGTCGAAAGTTCAATGATGCAAACTAGGTGAAAGTTCATCCTCTTCATCTCCGTCTTCTCTTCCTCTTCTTCTATTGATGTTGCCTCTTCTTCTTCAGGTCCTGATCTGACCTTTGTTATCCCATATTGCCTGAGCCCACTCCAACCTTTTGTTCTTCCATGTTTTGTTGTCAAACACCTTCACACCATGGCCGAAGCTGATCACTTCATCAGGAGTCACATCATCCTCCTCCGGCACAAGTTCATCAGTTCCCCATTNNNNGATCCAGTTGTGAATGATGCAACATACAAGAATAAGCTTGACCTGGGTAGGGTAAGGGTGGAATGCCTTCTGATCCAGGATCTTAAACTTGTTCTTCAGAGCTCTAAATGCACTTTCAACAGTTACTCTAAGGCTGGAGTGTGTGAGATTGAACAGCTCCTGTGGAGTCCTAGTATAGTTCCTACCAAAGAACTCGATCAGATGATACCTGTTTTTGTGAAGGGTGGAAGAACACCTGACCGACAAGCATAGTCATCATCTCCTAGGTAGAACTTGTCATCTGGGATGTTGATGCCATTAGGTCTACACATGCTGTCACTGAGAATGTTAGCATCATGTGATGATCCTTTCCAGTCAGCCTAGACATATGTAAACTTCAGATCAAAGTCAACAACAGCAAGCACATTCTGGCTTGTGTAGTGCTTTCTCCCTCTATATGCTGCAACTTGTGACCTCGACACTCTGGCAGTGACATGAGGACCATCTATTGTGTCAATGCAATCCTGGAATGGCATTGCAAGATGGTGTTATGGCTAGAACAAGAACAAGAACAACATATGAAGGCATTAACAACATACCGTGAGTGCTCACCTTAAAGTATGGGTACCATCTTGGGCTACTGCAAATCTTGGCAGGAGTCTGTCCGCTTGGTGACACAATCATCTCTCCTCTGAGTTCCCCAATAGCATACAACACTAGCCTGAAGTACCTGGAGATGGTCTCCATTGATCTCTTGAATGTATTGAGGATAACCCTGAACCTCTGGTTATGGCCAACAACATGAAAGAACAAGGTCACTTGCTCTTCAACACTGGTGTGGATGCTATCTTCTAGCAGCCCCCTGCTCCTGAAGGTCTGAACAAGTCGTGCAAATGGTGCTCTTCTCATTCTAAGCAACCACAAAGACTATGTGTCGTTGCAGTTGTAGATGTAGTTCAGATTCGCTATCCTCTCCCTATCCCGGATTAACATCGGACCATACCGGATGAGAGGTCTCTTGTTTCCGACTTAGAGCTCTCTTATGGACCAACAGGATCCGGGCCTGAACCACCGCTATCAGTGATGCTACCTGAACTAGAAGCTTCATTTGTTCATCGACAACCTAAGCGACATCCATGATGCGGTCAGCCTAGGCGCTACCGACCCTAAACGGTCCGAGCAGAGGAGGGGGAGGGGGTAGCTTACCAGCTTCCGGGTCAGGGGAGACATGCCGGCGACGAGGATGGCCGGGCGGAGTCGAAGAAGAAGGGGAGAAGCAGCTGCCAGTGCCGGGGAGTGTTGCTGCCGCCACCAACTCCGCCGCAGATCTGAGTCGTCGCCGCTGCCGGTGCCAATAACAGAGGATGGCTTGTCCTAGAGCTAGGGGTGAGCGAGTAAATGAGGTGGTGAGCGTATATTTTGCGCCATCCTGCCTTCGCAGATTTCCCCCTCCCGCCATCTTCGACCGAATCCCCCTTGCACCACGCGCTACGCCGCGTTCCCCTTTTGCGCCCGACTCAGCCTGGCTCGCTGGAAACTGCCGATTCGAGCGTTCCCAGCGAGCTAGGCTCTAGGGTGCTTTAAGTTTCGTGCCGATGCGAGCCAGGCCTCAATGCAGGCAATCAAGCAGCACATTTTCATCCTGCCAGGGCCTAGTTGGATTCTATGCAGGCAACCAAACGCGTCCTAGATGCCCCATTGCTGGAAAAAAAAAAGTTCGTGTCAACCGCCAGCGGAAGGCAAGCAGCAAGCGGGCCGACCAACAAGGACACACAAGACTAGTAGAGCTGAAATAAGTTTGAGCCGTAAACATCGCAATCCAACGGTTCACAGTTGGGAGAGTGCAGAGCAAGTTCTTCCGCTACAGTAAGAATCAACATCAGCAGTACTGACGACTATTAACTGAAAGATGGCAACGTTCGTTCTGCCTCGTACAACCATACACTCCCCCTCCCAACTGTTTCAGACCTCCAGGCATCATGCACCGGAAGGAAACAGAAGGGCTTCTCTCAGCGCAAACAGCGAGATCAAAACTCCGGTGAACGGCACTGTTACATGAAGAAGGCAAAAAATGCTACCTACAGCAAGAACAAAAATTTCAAGCCTCCCCAGTCCTCAAAAAAGGAGTAATTGAATTTCCGCGTGTGACGATACTCTTTCCTAACACATGCTGAACTGAACTATCCTAATGTCCCTATGCACTGAAACTATGTGGCAGCCTGACACCAACTCTGATAAATCCACCGGAAACCGGTCACTTTGTGCTTGCAGTCGTTAGCTATAGCCCTCCGAACATCTAGGTGCTGGCTATCCCCAAAACTTCACCTGCTGTTCATCCAGAACAATAGTCATACTCAAGTTTATAAAGAGCACGGCCTTAATATGCGCAAGGAATTAAGATAATGTAAGCCAGTTGTCATGTTTTGCCTCTGCGGGAGGGAAAGCATCTTTGCTTTGAGCTAACTACAATGTCGCAGATCATGTGAAAATCTCGTGTAAACGTTCCAAGAAAAACTCAAATAATCTGCAGATACTAGGGAAGGGCGTGAATGTTATATAACGATGCAAGGATCAAATTTAATATTTATCATTTACGATATGAAAAGGACAATAAACTTACTGAACAATGAATAATACAATCCCATATAAATACCGAGCATTTTACTTTTTCATATCTTGCGGACGAGATTGAATTTGCTCCTTAAATTGCATGGATGTAGAACAAAACCTTCCATGATACTAAAAATTATTTGCACAATTTTTGTAAGTTCGATGATTCAATTTTACGCAATTCAAATTTTGGCTCATTTTCACTTGATGTTTTCCCTATATACAGTAAGGAATGAAAACTTAGGATATGTCCTTACAAGAATCATCGTCGTTATCATCATCATCGTCGTCGTCCTCGTGTTGAGAGGTAAAAATGGGAGTGAGATAATTCCTGTCCAATAAAGCAAAAGAGGAAGTGCTGCAAGACAAAAAATAACCTGATCAGAAAGCTCCTGCTCCCTTGCCGCAGCAAGAAACAATAGAGAATGCTATCAACACAAATACACAATACTAATAAAACAGAACTCCTTGGAAGAAGAATTCAAGTTGAACAAGCAGCATAGTTTCTAGAGCAGGTGTTAATTACTGCACCTTCTCCGGAGTTCTCTGAGTTTCAGTTGGAATTTGCTCTTACTCGGTGTCCCTTCCTCACTGCTCCCCTCAAAATTTTCCTGCATTCAGCAAGTAAGCTGTTCATAAACATAATTAACCAGTATTTTCTCAAAAAATAACAATCATAAACCGCCGGTAATACTCAGGATTTTGTACATGAACACTGAGATGTACAAGGACGAATACAAGTAAAACAGTGAACAAAAAGGCACTGACCTAATAGGGAGCACGCATTTTTTATATTTTTCCTTTTAGCACCATTTGACTCTAAGGTTGTGAACATTCTTCAAGGAACTAAATGGCCATATATAGAGAAACATAATGATTGCTTATTTTTAAATAGGGACATTAAATCCAGCACATTTGAATAACATATGAGGCACGCAGCATCCAACATCCAACTGCCCCTTTTCACCCCTAAAATGGGGCAAGACAGGCTTTGAAACCGGGCAGGTGGCCTGCCCACCTACAAGACCCTCTATACCAGTTGTTACCATTGAATTTTAGACATAAAAGTATATATGTCTTGCTATTCAACACTGCAAAGGCACTTGCCTCGTACGGATGGCGGTAACGGTTACTATCCCCGACTACTTGCAGGGCTTCAAGCATTGTTCCAGTTGAACCTCCGATCAGAAGTACCTGGGATGTTGCAGTGAGAAAGTTATTTAAGTTGTTTTTAGAGAATTACTAAAAGAATTACATGCAGCAACTTACAGTTAGAACAACAATAGATGTCGTAGCGGTGAAAATTGTCTCCCCATGCCCTTCAGGAAGATCATGAACTGACTGAAGAGCAAGGGCGAAAGCCATAGCTCCTCTAAGTCCTGAACAGGAAAACATGAAGTTCTAGTAGCTTAAACTTGAACATATTTATTTGATGATCTGATGAACAAGTTTGATGGCAATACATACCACTATACCAGAGGGCCAGCTGATATTCCCTAGGTATTTGGGAATGAGGTGGCCGTGCCAAATTTAATATGTATGCACAAGAGAAGACATTTGCAGCCCTTCAAGACGAGAGATGAGAAACCTAGTAAGGTGCCAAGCAGACTAAACAAGTTTGATAAATGGAACACATTCTCCAAACTTTCAGCAACCAAGTTTGACACATCACATGCCCATCAAATAGGGAAATAGTAAAGATCAGTCGATCGAATGATACCTTGCAACTAATATGAAGACCTGTATTAGTTGACAAAAGAAATAAATTAAGGAAACAACAAAAGTCGCAACATATTTCTTAAGTAGAAAAATCACAAGTTGGTGCAGAACCGAAGGATACAATTGAGAAAAATATGAAACCAATATGAGACCAGCTTTGACGTTCCATTGCAATATCGAACCCCATGTATATGAATCTGTTTAGAAGAATAACCAACTTATTAATTAAATTTGTCTAGTTATACATACTGCAAGTAGAATCTGACTTACATGAATGCTTCTGCTAGTGATGAAAGCAAATGGAAAAGACGAGCAGTAAAACGCTGAGAATCTTCTGACAAGTTATAAAATGTATATCTCTTCATCACCTGAAATAAAACTTTAACATCATGTAAGTATCTTTGCCTGAGAGTTTATGATCCCAGTAAGTTAAACTTGGTTACTGATATTGGATTTTGGGTGATACAATCCCAGTAGAAATTCAGTAACTAAGTATAACTTCCGGTGTACAGAAGAAATACAAGGCAGAGTTCTCAAAACTTAAACTTACAATCCCGGTAAAGAGAATGGAAACAATGCCAGACAGGCCAAGGCCTTCAGCTAACATGTACCTAACACAAACGGCAGTTACTGATAGCAACCTATAAATGAAACATAGATCAAAGTAGATAGGCTTGCGACTTACGAGAAGTAAGGGAAAAGCACAAACAAGCAGCTCTCCAGATTATGTAGGCTGTAGATGAAAAACAAGAAATTTAGTTGCTTATATGAGAAACTCTAGTTTTGGAAAAATTAGATGTGTTAGATCTTACTTCTCTACGCCAAGTTCTGCATACTTGAAGAGGTTCGACAGAATTAAGGAGTACAAACATGCATGTCTACACAACAGAAATGAGAACACTGTTTTACCAGTGTGCATTTCAATATCCCTTCTGGAACCATACAAATTATCATCATGGCTATATCAATACAAAGTGTTCTAATTGATGATCCTACAGAAATACACTTTACTCTCGACAGTTAAGGAAGTTATACACTTGTACTTAACCGCCATAATCCAAGTTATGGTTTTCGTATCACTCGAACCAATTTTCTCCTTTTTGTTCATTCTAACCGCACCATTTGAGGGTAATCTTGGATCACCCTGAGTTACACTCAGAAACCAGAGAAAAACCGTACAGATGCCTGCAGAGTGGCATGCTAGACTGCTATATCTATAATAATAAAGTACAGTTTCAGCTATATGATGGTGTAGATGGGTTACCAACGGAAACCACAATACTTGCATAAATAATATTAATAATGAAAATTAGGCTCCTACTAATTGAACAAAAGGCAAAGTAGAGGATATGAGAGCAGAAATAAGCCCAACTCCAATGCCTGCACAACAAAAAGGTAGTTGAAATATCAAATGTGGAATGATAGATAAAGGTTTGTATACAATCATAAGGAAAACCAAGAGAAAATAATCTCATTGAGCAAGCGAATACTATAATCTATTAGAATATGCTCCACACCTAAGCAGTTTTACAGAACTAGAATTACATTACCGGATGACATAGAACCAACAAAGTTCTCAAGAAACCTCAAGATAACTAGCAAAAAATTCTGGCCGGAAGAACTTGTCCTCATTGATGCCATGGTCCTGAACAAATAGGGATTTTAAAGCGAGATTGAGAAAGGAAGCACACAAAGAAAATCTTAGGAATAGCACCCTCACCTGTACAAGGATATAGCCACCTTAATTGTCAGAACGTAGGTGGATACCAAGCAATATGTGAGTATCAGTAGAAAACATTAAAAAACATGTTTTAAGTACGAAAAATATTACACATACAGCATCATTTAGAACCGATTCTCCAAAAACAAGAGCATAGAGGTTCACATCGGTGCCAAGTTCCTATAATTCAATGAAGAATATGTAAACATTTACTTTAAGATAGCAGTAATTAAAGTTACACATGTTAGTTTATGAGGGACGGCAGAAACCTGAAATATAGACAAAACAGTTACAGGATCTGTTGCCGACACAAGAGCACCAAACATCATACATTCGACCAGAGGCAACCTATAGATGATGAATATTAACCCAGCAAGGTAGCTGCAAGAAAGGTAAACTGCAACATTATATGCTTATTAATAGAGGGAACTGGAAGGAATATGCAAAGTGGCAACATAAAATGGTTTCTTACACTAGAAGACCCGTAACAATGGAAGCAATGAAGGTTCCCAGGATTGCAAAAGTTATGATAGCACCGAAGTTTGAAAAGAATGGTTTCTACCAGAAACAAAATTTGAGATGTTTAGATGTGAGCCTGGAACTGATGGGACATCAAGGTACTGTGGACCTCAACAATTCAACACTTACTGGTGCTAAGTTGAACCCCGACTGAGTAAGGTGCAGTCAAGTAAAACATGCCAAACTTCCCAAGAAATAATTAAGAAACAAAATCGGTATATACTTAAAGGATATAATATAATTGGAGGAAGCAAAAAGAGAAGGAAGAAGTCCTCCCGAAAATTGAACCATCTCCTGAATTAACATAGGAAGTAAACAAACATCAAAGATTGCACAAAATTTAAAATATTATGATAATTTACATGGCGATTTCTTTCAACCGGGACAAAGGAAAAGAGATGCAAGAATATACCTAGTACTTTTCTGAGTGTTTGATATGTTAGCAAACCCTCCAACAATCATTCCTGATATATGAAAATATAAGTAACTACACAACAAAGGTATAATATACAATACACATATTTCAATGTACCTCTAGAAACTACTATAACAATGCACTGTTTTGGTTCAAGATACTCTAGGTATACTAGCTAGTAACATGTACGGAGTACATAGTTTGCACTTTCTCAGCATTACAATTTCAATTTTCAAATATAGCTTAATGTCTACAGAAAGCCGTTACATAGGTTTACTCTATAAATACTTAGTTTGAGAGTACTTTATATTACTGTAACATAGTTTCGTATACAGTTAACGGACCTTGCTCCAGTAATTAAAACTAGTCATGGAAGAGAGAAGTGATTTTCTAGCCAGCCTCTGCATCCAGGAAGTTTTCAACTTGGCGAGGGTTGGGATGGCAAATTACTTGGGTCACAGCCCTCATGTGTCGAACTTTTTTTTCCTGCGCCCGCATGGGACAGTGTGGTCTTGGACACTCCTAACGGCAAGGCCTCTCAATTGGCTCCCAAGTTTTTTTTCCCACTGAGAGCGAAGGTCCTCCAAACACGTGGATGGTTGTGCCCAAACACGGTAGACCGTGAATCCCTTAAATGTGTCCCGTTAGCTAGATTTGACCCAATCAACGGTTACATTTTCTTCTCAGCCCTAGTTCAAGAGTGGAATGCAATAGGAGTATAGATGAATGTGTGCATGATTAGGAACTGAAGCAAAAGTTCTAGCATGTAGTCCAAAGAGTAAGACACTGACATTCAAAGAGAGGGCAAAAGGTAGTGAAGATTTGTGATAAACTACCTGAATGCATGTGTGTTAGTACTAGTAACAGTAATTCTCCTTCTAACCCACAATGTAAGTCCTCTTAGTATGTTCAGCTTCAACCAAAATGTAAGTCCTTCTACACTCCTACATCCCAGTGCACTTCTGCTCACGTCGTTCTTATTTAGCCCTTCGTTAATTTCATCAAGAATTGAGCCTATAACTCTAGTATTTATTCTATTGGGATTTAGGAGGAAAAATAGTTGTAGAACTAATTCAAGGGTAGCATTAGTATTTTGCCTACACCCTTTGTTCCCGTGCTAAGTCCAAAAGGACCTACGTATTGGATCGGAGCCTATACCTTCAGTATTTATTCTTTTGGGAGGAAAAGAAGTTGTAGAAATAATTCAAGGGTAACATTATCATTTTACCTAAACCCTTTTTTTCCCGCGCAAAAGGACCTACGTATTGGACCGGAGCCTATACCTTTAGTATTTATTCTTTTGGGAGGAAAATAAGTTGTAGAAATAATTCAAGGGTAGCATTAGCATTCTACCTAAACTCTTTGTTCCCGCGCTAAGTCCAAAAGGACCTAGGTATTGGATCGGAGGGAGTAAATATAACCATACACACACATTCTTAAAAAAGATGAAATTGCATTGCGTTTCATACAAGCAAGCAGGAGGGATTACGACAAGGAACCGATCAGCTTGCACGGTTTGCACCCAACAAGAATGCAAAGACACTGGACTGCCACATATATTTTCCGGCATGTATTAAGTATTAACAAACTAAAAGCTTGAAACGTGAATCATACTGAGTGTAGAATTAAACACATTATGCAACAATGGCACTTTGTCAGTGGTTCAACATTCCAACTTAGCTGGTTTATAAGGTAAGTGGAAAGTATCAACAGCTAAAGGTAACCGATCCGGTGATCCAAATTAAGCACGACTAAAATAAACGCAAATGGCACATCATTCATCTTATATCTCAGAAATCAGAAAACCGGCACATGATGACTAGGCATTTTCCCAAAGAGCACAACAATTACAAGAAAATGAACTAACACTTACTGGCAGCAGTAAAACTGAACACTGTTAGAGTTGCACAGCAGCGTGTGCAGCGCATGCATTTTATAGTTCGTTCATCAGATTCAATGGACTCTGTTCATCAGATTCAATGGTCCAAAACAAAACAGCGCGCACAGAGTGATTCACAATGTTCATCCTATATCCTCGCAATCATCATACCGCCACGCACCACTCGTCGCTAAACACTGTCAGAGCGGTTCACGTCGCGTCACTAAACAACCCCAGATTCCTGAACCAATCAGCCCCGTCTCACTCACAAACGAAAGGCACGGATCAAAATCGCACGGGGAATCCGCATCCACATCGACCGCGAAGACTTAGACTAGAATCCCTAGCTGGTCGCCAGTGGTACGATCGGCATTTCCGACGTGGAACCTCTGGGGATGGAGGGCGGATGGGTGTGTACCGATGAGGAGGGATGCGCTGGCCTCGGGCAGGTAGTAGAACTTGCGGCGGCGGAGGAGGTGGCCGAGCACGAAGGAGAGCACCAGCATGGATATCTGCAGCAGGATCCCCACCCCCGCCGCCTGCTGCTCGTCCACCGCCCCGCCGAACCCCGGCATCGAGCTCTGGTGCGGCGCCGCCGCGTAGTACGCCCCCTTCTCCATCATCCTCTTCCTCCTCGCGCCGCCCGCCCTCCCCACCGTCGTCTCCGGCGACTCGTTCGATTCGTTCGCCCGTCCTCTCGCGCGCGCTTCGCTCGCCGGTTATTCGGGCGAGTCGAGTGGCGAGCGGCGACGCCTCTCCTCCAGTTGCGGACTGGGCCGATGCTCTCTGCTGGTCCTGCTGCGGTGTCGCGGAGATGGACGGCTAAAGGGTCGGTTTGCCCGTTGATCTGACGGTTTGAGAGGCCGCGCGGTGTGGAGTGTGCGGACTTGTGTGTAAAAAATATTTGAATTTTTAAAAACACCTGTAATCCTGTATACACTTAAGAAGTTCATTCCAATAGATGATTGATCTTATCTTATAAGTTGTCCACATCACCATGATGCCACATCACCCTCTCGATCTCTCAGCCAGCGCTCTTCCACTTGGGAAGAAAAATTCCCCCTAAAGCGAGTGGCCGTCGTTTCCTCTTCCTATCACAAGAATCCTAACCGAGTCTAGATCCATCATATCTCAACTCCGTATGCGTCTCATCTTCATCTCCTCCCTCCCCTAAAAAGCTGTTTCATCTCCTCTTTATCTTCCCTTTTCCTTCATCTTCCCCGTACAGTCTTACTCATGCAAACAAATCATCTCTCCATCTTATTGTTGCATCCAATTCAACAACAGTATATAGGCCGGATACGCTGTTGCCGGATACGCTAGGGAGCCAAACGGCTGGAGATGCTCTAACGAGGTGCGAACTCGAGGATTAGTGGGCTGGATTTGGCATGCTGCCCCCGGGTGAAATTCAAAAAAAATAAAAAAATGACTGGAACTTTCAACCGAATAACAGAACTCACTGCAAGAACCACCACATCTGTGTCCACACGACATGTCCATAGAGAAATGTACTCCCACTGTAAAGAGATATAAGAGCGTTTAGATCACTAGTAGCTAGCAACGTCGAATTAGTGGCCATTGTCAAGGCATTTACAGACTAAGGTCCCCGCACCATTGTGCAAACAGTTTCAGAATTTCAGAACGGTGATGCCAACGCGAATATACTGCCAGTAGAATGGACCAAGTTTAGCTAGCAGAAACACAACTACTTCTGAGTTTTCCTGAACCCATATCTCAACGAAAGAAACTGGGTTCTCGTGTCGTCGTGTCTGAGGCAGCAACACTTCTGAAGATGTGAGCAGTAAGGCGACTTCTAGGAGTCCTGGCTCTGGTATCTCTCTACTATGCGTCGACATCCGGGTACCGCAGCTCGGCGTGGGCTGAATTAGCAGAAAATTAGTTAAGCAGAAAGATAGTGCAGTGGGTTAATGAGAAGATCAAGCTGATGTACAAAACCTAAAGACACTGTAATACAGCCCGAATTTTCTCCACGCATTATTTTTTCGAAACAGTATGCTAAGAAATAGAAAAACAATGTATTCTCTGTTAAGCTGAACTGATTTGGGGTTTTGAGGTTCCAAACTTTACCACTTGCGGCATATAGCATTAACCTGAAGAACTTAATCATCGGAATCAAAGCAAAGCAGCATCAAAACCAACAATTTCCGTATCAAGGTTCGCTGTGGATTGTTAACTTACAAAATGATTTCCCCCCCCAACAAATATATCAAGGTAAGTGTGGAAAACCTTCTAGCATCTCCGCTGAGACTGATATATTCAACAACTCTTACTGATGTCTATAATCCTATAATAGTTCAGACTATTTCCATGTCCTAGCTGAAAATGATTGATGGAAAGTTTCAGTAAAATGTTCTTCAGACTAGTAGTTTAGAACACTATTTTCCAAGCACAAGCAGATTAGCACTGAATCAACTGTAAATTATAGGTGCAGAAACTATTCTTACAGGTTACAGCGTTGTGGGGTACTTAACTACTTATACCAATCAATAATTACAACCTAAATTTTTGTTTCAAATATCTAATATACCACGCGGGCAGCAAAATGCAGCAAGTCGTGTCCGGGCGCATTAACCGCATCTTGTTCAGAACTTTGATCTCACAGAAAACACAAATTCAGTTTTCTGCTGATGGACTGAAACTTTAAGCGGAATAATTAAACTCATTACAGACTAAGAGAAATGCAGCAAGAAACAACACAGCAGGAACCCAGGAATCACCACATCTGTGTTGACACCAGATGCTTGATCTAAGAGAAATGCGGCCATTGTCAACGCATTACAGAACAATGTCACCGCATCGTTGCACAAACAGTTTCGGAATTTTAGAACCGTGATGGCAAAGCAAATAGGTTTCCTACTGTCAGGAGAACAAACCAAGTTTAGCTAGCAGAAACATAACAACTGCTCTGTTTTCCTGAACCCATATCTCAAGGAAGGGAACTGGGTTCTCATGTCGTCGTGTCCGAGGTGGCGACACTTCTGAAGAGGCGGACAGGAAGGCGACTTCTCGGGGTATCTCTCTACTCTGCATCGACATCCGCATACCGCAGCGCCGCGTGGGCTGAATTAGCAGGAAAGTAGTTAAGCAGTTAGGCATCATGTGTCAGAGCCTCAGAGGTAAACACTGTCTGTGGGATAGATCCTGAATCTACTCGAAACAATTACAGTAGTCTAAAAAACAGAAATCATTATCTTCTATGTGAAGCGGAACTAGGCAGACTGAAGTGATTTGGGTCTGCCAGTGGCTTCTGTGTGAAACAGAAATCATTATCATATTAAATTGAAGAACCGAATCATCTGAGTCAAAGAACAGTA
>CBMN010037291.1:0-13942 GCA_000582825.1 Hordeum pubiflorum
GTTGTTGTTTCAATTTGAACTTCTTGTTTTTTTTAATGGAGGAAAATTGATTTGTTTTTGGTAAACTTGTGTAGTTTGTTTTGGTAAACTTTTCAGTTGGTTTTTTTCTTGAAGTGGTTTCAGCCATATTTTTTAAACTTCTTCGTACTAATTTGTCTCTTGTCAACATGCAAATGCTTTTTAAAAACTAAAATCTGAACACGGTGTAAAAAAGAAAAAGAGTACAAACTAGCATGAACACTAGCATAAACATGTACGTCATAATGAAAAGTACATTCTAGGAAGTTTTTTTAACTCTAAACTATTAGCACTCCACGGCGTAGAGGTAGCAACACCACAAAGCCCAGCCATCTGAAAACATTTGTAACATACATGTTTTTGTGGAGAAAATATTAAATATCTGCATCTTTTTTCTCTCTCTCTCTCTCTGGCATGAACACAATACTACTTTTTGAAAAAGTACGCGGGTTCCTTGTGTACATGAACCTATACCGTATATGTACATGGACTTCTGAAAATTATGCATCGAACGAGCTACTACTTTTTTTCCACTACGAATAATGAGCAAACTCTCCCAACAGCAAACATCACCGGCTGAAAGAGGCAACAGCAGCAAACACAGCGAACGTTTTCCCCGCCGTGTCCCCTAACCTTTCGTGCCGACAACAGCAGCCGCTGAAAGCTGCAGCAAAAGGAGCAAGATTGGGAGGTCAGAGCTGCAAGGAACTAGCCGAGGCAAATCCCCACGAACAGAAAAACCGACAGTGGAAAAGGGATGGGGAGGCAGCTGCGCTTGGTGGAAGAAGTGAGCCGTGCATATGGAGGCAAGCAACGGAGTCGTGCTCGAGCAACGCCTCCGAACCGGTCGACTCTGCCTCAACTCAAGTCGCGCAGCCAGCAGTTCAACTTCTACGAGCAATCCAACATCTCAGGCTCGAGGAGGCAGGAGATAGGTGGCGGCGCAGTTTCGGATGCCAGTAGCAACTGATGGGAGGATCGATTCCTCCTACGGCACGAGCGCCAGGCCGGCCGTGCAACTCCAATTCCAGCAGGATCATGTCGATCCTCCACCTTGAGCAGCAGCAACTGATGCGATGTGTTTATGCGGCAGCGTCGGTGATGCAACTAGAGAACGGGAGGCGCTGGCGATATCCACGGTGGGGTGCGCTGCGGTGGGATCCTGGCATGATGTTCCTGGTGGAAGGCGGGGCGACGCGCGGCGGCAGGAGGCGCGGTGGCGGGATCCCGACGTGATGTTCCTGGTGTGAGGCGGGCGACGCGCGGCGGCAGGAGGAGCGGCGGCGCGCGGCGGCGAGTGGCACTGCAGCGCGCGGCGGCTGGTGGCACGGTGGCGCGCGAGGAGGTGGTTCGTGGATAGGGATTTATTTTCTCTTTTTCTCAGCATACGAGTTTGGATCTCACGAACACCCCATCGGGCCCTTATAGGGCCGGTGTGATCAGAATAACTATTCTGATCGTGGGATCAGAATAGTACCAATATATATATATATATATATATATATATCAATATGCATATTCACCATTCATATACATTCACCATCCACCGTCCATATGCACATTTCAATACATATACAACAATAATGCAACATATGTCATACAAATTTCAGATCCATACATAAAAATTAATAAAACTTCAATCATATCCATACAATTTTGTCATGCATTCATCAAGATAAGGATGATACTACATCATATCATACTAAAAACATGAAACTAAAACAAATTTAGAAAAATCTCAACACCTAGGGTTGCACCTAGTGACAAGGATAACTACAAAACTATAAAATTTTCGCAAAAAGTAATTGGAGGGATTGGAGGAGCTTACCGGCCTCTTCGTTTTGCCCCAAAGAACCGCAAAAACCGTGGAACGTAGAGGGAGATCGAAGGAGGGGATCGGGAGAAGGAGTGAGGCGCCGCCGGCCTCTGTTCGTGCGATGAGAGGTGAAGAAACCTCTGATGGGTGGGTGGGCCCGCCCAAAAGGCCACGGGCTCAGATCTATCTGGGGACCCTACCGCCACTGCCTCTGGTGGTAGGCTGTAACACCCTACCGCCACTGCCTCTGGCGGTAGGCTGCTGATCCATGTCAGCGGGCCAGACGGCACCATCCGGCCTGACGGGACCCTACCACCACCGGAGCTGGCGGTAGCCTGTGTAAACCTACCGCCACGGCGGGTGGCGGTAGGAAAAGGGTCAGATCCAGAAAAAAAATCGGACCGGGGCCAGATCCGGCTAAAGGTTAGCAAAAGGGTCAAAACAGTGAATTTGGCCACCACCACCACACGTAAGTGCACCGGCGAGCATCTGATGGTACCCGCATGTTCTAAGAAAAATGGTACCGTGCACTTGATTTAAAATCAGGCATTTTTTATGGGACATCAGTCATTTCTAGAGATGCTACAAAAATCTAATTTATTGTACCATAGATTTTGCATCTAAATTTGGAACATAGTATCCCCAAAAAAAAAGATTAAATCCATTTACAATGAAGAAAACAGGCCGTATTCAAGCCCAGACCGCATTTGATACTATTTGCGCCGTGATTTGATTTTTTTCCACTTTCTAGATATTTAGTATATTGAATTGAGATCCATAATTAAATATCGGGCTAGATACGTATTTTACTTTTACCATGATGAAATTTCATAGTCTTTCGATGTTTCAAATGATATTGAACAGGTGGCGTTAGATGCTCCGGTGCACCGATACGCCCCGTCCGCGTGGTATAGTGAGTCCTGTAAAAAAATTGTATAGTGAGCTCTTGTTGCCTTTATACCAGATCCCAAGCGGTGACATGCACATATTCAGCAACAATGTACACTTATAGGCCCTAGAGCCGTGTCGTAGCCCATTCGACTGCTTGCCCTTGTGACACGGGCAAGCCGTAGGAGTGGCCTGATCCTCACGAATTAGGGGTGGATTTGAGATGAAACACGAGGAACAAGGGGCAACACTCAAGAGGAAATCACTCTCATAGACAAAATTCACGTAAAAGTACTCAAATCCCAATGCAAAAGGTGATACACTGCAACATTAATAGCAAAGTAAAAGTAAGCTAAGGTAGGTTCCTCTCCAAATTTAACAGGAATTGGAGGTCTTGAGAGATAATATCCCAAATATGTAGGAGAGATGGGCTTCGTATTACTAGAGGAATCTTCTGTCATAAGAGGTCTTCTAATCCGACGGATTTTTCTCTCACAACGGATAGTGTTTGTCGTTATCTAACCAACAAGCTTGAGTTCGTTGAAATAAGAGTTCCTTTGCAAAAGTTATGACAGTTTTGGTTTTACCTGTTTCCATGTCTGGCGGTTGTACTACGTACCTTGTCGGTTGTACCGCTCACTCATTGAGCGGTACTACCGCACCAATTACCAGCACAACCACCGTCCGAGGGGATTTCCTCTCGGGTTTGGGCAGCGGTTCTCTGTGGTGGCTGGCGGGTTGTTCCTTTCATAATAACCGGTACAACCGGTATGTGGAGCGGTTGTACCGCACTGGAACTTACAGCCACTCATGTGAGCTTTTGGGAAGGTTGTTCCGGTTGTACCGCCCCAACTACCGCTTAAGGGTGATTCCTCTCGGTTTTGGGGTACGGTAATGAGTGATGGGAGCAAGGTAGTTTTGGTTATGTTTTAATAACCGTTACAATCGCTGTGATGGGCCGTTATACCACCCAGGCCACTCCTGCCTGATTTTACTGCCTGGAGCGGTTGTACCGCTTTAGTGTTTTTTCTACAGTGTACGGTTAGATTTGCGCACGGAGGGTGGGGGGATATTTAAGGGGGTCTTCTTCCCCAATGACCCCAACGAATCTGAGCAAGTTTCCCCCCACCATTATTGACCTCTTTGAGCTTTCTTATTCTCTATTCCTCCTATGATTCTTGCATCTATTCAAGGGAAAAGAGAGAGGAGATCTAGATCTACATTTCAATCAATCTATATCCCCCCTAAGTGAGGGGACCACTTTGAATTTAGTTCTTGGAGTTCTTTTATGTTCTCCTCCTTTGTTCTTCCTCTCATATTTTTTCATAGCATTATTTGTTGTGATGGGATCCAAGAGAGGAGGATTTGAGCATTCCGTGTGTTCTTGCCATTGCATTTGGTGCATAGGTTTGGGTTCTTCATGGTGCTACGTGAAAGTAAAAATTCGAGAAGCTTTTTACTCTTGGATGCTTGGTACCCTAAAGCTTATTCCTCATGGGTTGCTGGGCGCCTTAGACGGTTGGCGTTTTCACGAAGCTCAAACTTTGTGTTGTAAAACTTCGGGCAAGCTTCGGGAGCCTCTAATTAAGTTGTGGAGATTGCCCCGGACAATTTTTACAGGTTCGGTGATCGCCCTCAAGGGTCTCCATTTGTACAGGTTCATTGACCGTCCTCAAGGGTCTCTTAGTGGAGTCACGACACCTTGCATTGGGAAGTGAGCCATTCTGGTGCTTGGGAAGCATTGTGTCTCCATACCGCTCTAACGAAGATTAACATCCGCAAGGGTGTGAACTTCGCGATACATCGTCGTCTCCGCATGTCTCGGTTATCTCTTACCCGAACTCTTTACTTATGCACTTACTTTGTAATAGCCACCCTGCTTCTGGTTGTATATTTTGCTATTACATAGTTGTTTATCTTATTTAGCATAAGGTGTTGGCGTATATAGTTGAGCCTAGTCTATTTAGCTGTTGTGTTTGGTAAATTAAACGTTAATTTTATTTCGCATTTATCCAAATCTAAACCGTGATTATTTTTAAACCGTTTATTCACCCTCACACCCTTCTAGGCGACATCCACTTCTTTCAGCCCGGAGATGAGTGTGTGGGGGCCGCCGCTCATCGTTTGGTTCGTTCGACCACAACGCGAACGGACGCCAGATGCCTACTTGGAAGTAGATTTGCCCTGAGATTCGTGGTAATAATCGTGAAAATGCGTTCGTTTTTTCTTTTGCTGAGGAAGAATGTGTTCGTTTTGAGGTGCTAAACTGTGATGTTAGCTTTAATCATTTTTGTAATAGATACTGACATGCGTGTACATGCAACCCAAACGCCCCTGAAACTAAACGCAAGCTATCAGTTTCAGCAAAGCCATTGCCAGTTGCCAATGCTACAGGTATGCCAGTCGCTAGCCTCACGAGTCACAAGTCACCCGTGGCACCTGACCTGACCTTCTTCAACCTCACTTAGCGAACAGGCAAACGCCTGGCAGAAAAGCGCCATCCTTCCCACGTGGTAATATAACGCGGTGCAGGATAGCGCCCGCGTGCAACATATCGTCACCTCAGGTCACGTCTCCACAACACGTGAGCTCAGCTGGCGGCCAGGAGTACGAAGGCTACACCAAGCCGCGTCTTATCCGCTGGAGGAGCACACAAAACGGCGTAAGCTGCGTTTCCAAAGCGCGTCTTGCGACTGGACGCGACGCAGGATAGCGCCGGACCCAAGGACGCGGCTAAGGAAACAGCTGTCATCTTATTGTTACACGTACGTATAAATACTCACACGCACGAGCACGACACTAAGTAGGATAGCACTCTCACTCTCTCGCTCGAGCACAAGCCTCAAGCTAGCTGCCATCACCGAGCTATCGACCGGCAGCCAGTAGCCATGGACATGGGCCTCGAGCGCTCGAGCTCTGCCTCCTCGTCCCCTACCGAGCGCGGCGGGATGGCGTGGCCGTGGCCGCCCAAGCGCCCCGCGGGCCGCACCAAGTTCCGGGAGACGCGGCACCCCGTGTTCCGCGGCGTGCGGCGCCGTGGCAGCGCCGGCCGGTGGGTCTGCGAGGTGCGCGTCCCCGGGGAGCGCGGCACGCGCCTCTGGCTCGGGACGTACGTCACCGCCGAGGCCGCGGCGCGCGCGCACGACGCCGCCATGCTCATGCTGCGCGGCCGTTCCGCCGCGTCCCTCAACTTCCGGGACTCCGCGTGGCTGCTTGCGGTGCCGCCCGCGTTCTCCAACCTCTCTGATGTCCGGCGCGCGGCCGTCCAGGCGGTCGCGGACTTCCTGCGCCGTCCGGAGGCCACCAGTGCCGCTTCCGCGGTCCAGGAAGTCACCTCCAGCGTGGCCGTCCCGTCGTCGGCGGCGTGCAGTGTCCCCTCGTCCGAGACGGCGCAGACTTCCTCTGATGCCACTTTTGAGGCATTAAACGTGGAGATGTTCGAGCTCGACTGCTTGTTTGGGGAAATGGACTCGGACACGTACTACTACGCGAACCTTGCGCAGGGCCTGCTCATGGAGCCACCGCCTACGGTGGCCACCGGGGCGTACTGGGACAATGGAGACTGCGCCAACGGCGGAGACGGAGCTGATGTCGCGCTCTGGAGTTACTAGGACTAACATCGACAATCTCCAGCAGATTCGATCGAGTCGGCCATTTTTTACCCAGCTGCGTCGTAACATCTTCGAGTTTAAGCCGGTTCTATCATGATCCAACGTCGTGAGGCGCAGTCCATCGATCGCAGCATCAAATTCGATGGATGATGTTCTCGCATATGTCTTGTCAGGTGTGTCCCCTCAGTCCTGGTAACCTGGTAGTAGGATCGATACTATGCATCCCTTTATTTTTATAGAAGAAATAGTGCTAGCAAAAGTAATTGGGTTCTTCCTACAATTTCAGAGGGGGGGGATCAGTATAATACATGTAGTCCTCTATAACAGTAAGCTCTCTATTTTAAAGAGCTCACATCTTCAATTGAGGTGTTCAATTAAAATTGGGTCACCCAGTTTTGACCGGGTCAACAATTTCTTAAAGCTCTCTCACTCAATTCTTTTATATTATACAGTATCCTTCCTAATTTATAAGACCTCACAAATAGTTAAAGTATTGGTTTAGAATTGAATCACCCGATTTTAACCGGGCCAATAAATTCTCAAGCTTTCCCAATCGATTCTTTTATAATTTAATACACTATGCTCCCTAATTTTGGAGCTTTCTCACTCAATTGAGGTATTCAATATCGGATTTGATTCACAATTACTATGCACTATCCTTCCTAATTTATAAAGCCTCATAATTAGTTGAAGTATTAGTTTAGAATTGGATCACCCGATTTTGACCGGGTCAATAAATTCTCAAGCTTTTCCATTTGATTCTTTTATAATTTAATACACTATGCTCACAATATTTTGAGTTTTCTCAAGCAATTGAGGTGTTCAATATCGGACTTGATTCATAATTACTATACACTATCCTTCCTAATTTATAAGGTCCCATAATTAGTTGAAGTATTAGTTTAGCATTGGATCACCCGATTTTGACCGGGTCAATAAATTCTTGAGCTTTCCTATTTGATCCTTTATAATTTAATACACTATGCTTCCTAATTTTGGAGCTTTCTCAGTCAATTCAGGTGTTCAATATCCGATTTTATTCACGATTTTGACTCGGTCAACAATTTTGATTGAGGTTATTTTGAATTTGGTTCATAGTTTTTTATTCAGCTGCGGTGTTCAGTTTTGGATCTGGTTCATAATTTTTTGGCCGGGTCAACAATTTTGATGAGGTTACCAATTTATAATTTGGTTGGTGATTTTGACCGAGTCAATGATTTCTCAAATCGATTGACAACAACGAGCCTATAATAACACATGACCCTCTCATCACCTAGCAAAAAGGAATCGTAGACATGTGAGACTGAAGCACCTATATAGAAACTTTGTTCCACATACATATCGGTTGATTAGCAGTTAACAAAAAATAGCAGCTCTAGAAAGGGTCTACCAAAACATCGCATTATTGTAAAAAGATACTATAATCACCCTCACGCATCAAACGATCTTTTTTTTATGAAATCCCGACACCACAAATGGTGCAGCAAAGCGCGCATAACCCTTCTAGTAAGTGTTGAATTATGAGCAGGAACAACAATCAATCAGGTACAACTACGAGGGGCCCACCACGTTAGTCAACTCAGCGGCCAATCAGGTGGCGGTTGTGAGCCGCTGGGGTTAGGGTTTGCTTGTCGGGGATGCTGTGGCTACGGTGGTATATGGGGTAGCGATGGCACTCTCCTGAGCACTGATTGACTATGGTGTCTCTCTCTGCGGCAGATCCATGGGAGAGAAAATCAGAGGGAAGAGGGCAACAACTTCTAAGAAGATGGCTACCCTGGCGGTGCGTACATCGGGAGGGTCGGTGAGCCGGGGATCTTCGAAGTCTCCGGATCCTGATGCAAGCTTCTCGGTGAGATTGGGGGGTATGGTGCTGACGAAAAAGGAAGCAAAAGGTTTATCCTCATCGAGACAGAACCGCTCCTTCGCAGATTGACGAGGTGGTCGGTGGTGGGCAAAGTTTGCTCATCGCATCCAGTGAACATAAATGTACTTGAAAGGACGATGCAAGGGGCATGTACGGCTTACACCGAGAGGCATGATTCAGATATCTGGGCGGCAATATCTTTGTGGTGCACTTTGAGAGTGAAGGAGCTTGGAAGCACGCGATGAACAACGGACCGCGGCAATTTGATTCCATTGTGATGATCCTAGAGGACTATGAAGGTACCACTAGACCCTCCGAGATGATGTTTGACAAGGTTGAAATGTGGGTCCGTGTGATAGACCTGCAGTTGGATAAATGCTCGAAAGCTTTCTTTGAAAGCACACTTGGCAACTGGCTAGGGGAAGTTGTGAAAGTTGATGTGGAGAAGGATGAATTTGCGAGGGGTAAACATCTCAGGGTAAGTGCAAAGATCATAGTACAAAAAACCCTCGTGTGTGGTATATATCTTAAATCGTTAGAGGAGGACAAAGTTGGGACATGGTTGAGTTCTACTATGAGAAGATACCGAACTTCTCTTTTGAGTGTGGAAGACCGGTCCATGTCAATGACATTTGTGAGCCAACGGTTGATTCCTTCTCAATGGGGAGAATGGTTGAGGGCTTCCTCAGAGCGCAATTTTTCTGCCAAGGGTGTGGTGCGAAGGTCGTGGTTTGTGTGCGGTTGCTCTGAGCAGCGTGGGCTACGGACATCCGGGTCGTGTGGCGTTGCACCTCGAGTACAGGCAGTGGCATGTTGGGGTGGCGACCCTGGAAGGTGGTCTTGGTGGGCTGCACAGGGCGTGGAGTGGTGGATGTAGGTTGGGGCGGCGGCATCGAGCATGTTTGACCTCGTGTCGAGTGGGCGACGAAGTTGCTCTCGACGTCGGTGTTGCGTCAAGACCTCTATGGCAATGATGATAGAGGAGCGATGTCGGAGTCACGGTAATGGTTGTGGTAGTTAGCTCTTTTCCGGCGTGTCCACGGGATTGCCTCACCTGATTTGTTGCTGTGAAGCCAAAGCTGCAGTGGCGGGGCCAGTCGCGTCCGATGTCAGGCAGCAGGTGGTTCATTCGGTGTTCTTCAGCGGCGCCAGCCATGCCTAGTTCTCCTTCGTAGTTCCTCGTCAAAGTCGGAGTTGCGTTGTCTGGTCGCAGGGGGTTAAGTCCTCGCACGGATCTTCATTTTGCTTCACTCGACCTCTATAGTGTGGGTTGGATCGACGATCACCTATGTCGAAGTCGAAGTCATTTTCTTAGGGTTTAGGGATGACAATGACACCTTTAAGGGAGGAGTAATGATGCTGACGCATGCGCGCTCTCGGTGAAACCCTATGTAACTAGCTAGAAGAGCCTCTGAAATCTGCCCAAGTGCTTGGAATTTAATGGTCAAAACTCTATGTATCAGTATCCCCGTGAATAAATACATAATATTTATTTTATGCCATTTGTAATAATCTCTGATTATGATCAAATGTGGATTGTTCTTTTATTTTTAATTCTTTGTTGTTATGCGTTGTGTGCTACATGCACCTGTGTTACATTAGGTCAACACATTCAATTATTACCTATGTGTAAAATTCTATTTTTTTCAACACATACAAATATGAGAGTTGGGTGATTTATTACATCTTGTGGGTGACCTATTACCTCGGGTCAGCACATCCTATATATCTAATAGTTGATCTCCACTATTTTAACATGTACACATGTCACCTCTGCACACATGCCACATCATCATCCTCTGATTATTTCTCTTAACATGAAGGAGAAATGCTATTTATATTCTCTTACAACATGCACACATCTCAACTCTAAACACATGCCACATCATCAATCATAATAATTATATTTCTCTCAAAATGCATGAAAACTACTTATATTATTTATACACACACACACACACACACACACACATTCATAACTATATAGTAATTAAATATAATGTATTATATCTATTTTAAATTTCATAAAAAAAATGGCAAGAGGTCTCCGCAGCAACGCGCGGGTATCACCTAGATCACACTATCTCAATTTTCTCAACATGCACACATTGCACCGCATCACATATGCCACATCATCATCCCAATAATTATTTTTCTTAACATGCACACATCTCAACTCTCTACACATGTCACCGCATAGATCACACTAATTATATTTCTCTCAACATGCATGAAAAATACTACTTATATTCTCTATATATTCACAAATATATAATAATTGAATACAATGCATCATATCTATTTTAACTTTCATCAGAAAAATATTGCAAGGGATCTCCGCAGCAACTCACAGATTATCATCTAGTTCAATCTAGGCCCTTGAATCAAAAATAAAGAACAACCCACAATTGTTAGGACCATCTTAAAATTTTCTCGTGAAATAATATATATGAATTAAAAAAATATTTTTTATAATACTAAATGATATAAATATTTTAGAAATTACTGTTCATATATTATTTTAATTAGCCGAACACCGGAATAACTATACACACATTTTTATAATTCATAAGTATGTGGTTTAAGAAAATGTTTATATAATTTAAAAATATTCGTAATTTAAAATTTCAAATATGTGTATGAATATTCACTCATGGATTATAATTATACTCCCTCTGTCCCAAAATAAGAAGTTAGTACAAAGTTAACACACTTATTTTGGGACGGATATAGTATTAAATTTATAAATATAAGCCATGAGTGAAATAATACACCAGTGAATATTCATAAATATTTGCTAAATGTTGATATCCAAAATTTTGTATAATTGAAATATAATACATGCATTTATAAAAATGTTTGTATTCACTAAATGATTATTTTTTTCATTTGATAAATATTTTTTATTATAATCCATGACTTAAATGTTTGTATTTCTAATCATTTTATCTCATGGCTTATATTTAAAATCGTATTTTCTAAATAATGAGTGAATATTTATGAAAGTTACAAAAACATTTTTTTTGTAAGTTCTTTTATTGCAGACCCCTCTATATTTATTTTGTGTGCACACGAATATTTGTGTACCATGAGATTATTATTTATGGATCACAAATATATTTATAAACAGCAGCATGGCATGGGGCCTGGTTTATATATTTTATAAAATAATATGTGCACACAAAAATTTTGTATACCATGAGGTAATTACCAATAACACACGGAATGTTCGGATCAAACTTTTATTATTATGTTTATAATTTACAGACTTGTAAGAAAAATAACGTGTGCAAAATGGGCCACTTACTGCAGCTCTTTTAAGTAGCACAAACTTTTTTGTTTACAATAGATTAAGATTAAGGGGCCACATTTGGCATCAATACCTGTTCGGTGGAATGGCTAGCACAGGCTGCCCGTAAGATTAAGGTTGTTAGTTTGAATCCGGTCTGGCACCATTTTTCACTTCAAATTTCTTTCTATACTCACGGGCGGGACCTACTAGCCATAGACATATACTATACAAGTAATCTTGTTTTATCACTACAAGTGGGCCATGTCCACATCAGCCAAATACCGTGCCATGTCAGCACATTTTACGTCTATGAATGAGATTAGCATCGCATTTACACGTACGCGCATATACACGTTCGTGCCAAACTTTAGAACCTCAGGTTCACTCCGCATGCAGATGCTGAGATTAAAAACTGGTGGCCTCGGCTCAGGGTGGCTGTTGCTGTGATCGCAAGAAGGAGCTCAATTTGTTGGTTTGCTGCACCTTTAGAATGCTCTGTTCGATAAGATTGCTGTCGTCGGATCTGTTGTTACGTCGAAAGTTAGAAGCGAATTCGCCCTTTGGATGCTAGCCAGGGCGAGTGGAACGGTGGACGATGATGGTAACTTGCTCAGTGCTTTCGGAGATTTCTGGTGGATGCTTCCCAAAGGGTAAAGCATGTTTTGTAAATATATGTAAAGTACCTTTGTGCTGTCTTTCCCCCCATCTTACGGAAGATGCACAACTTGTATGTTCTTGAAAAAGAAAATAGAACCAGTTCGGCGTATTTTTCAAATTCAGACATTAAAATAAACATCTATGGCAAATTCAAGCACCACTGGTGTAATTACCTCGATACCAATGTTTTTTTAATCGTGGAATCCTGATTTGTTCTTTCATTCCCTGTTTTTCTCTCTCTTTTTTTTTTGAACCATGTTAACATAGGTTGTCAACGTTGTGAGCTTGTATTGTCCTCAAATATGACAGGGTATTTCCACCGGCTACAACCCCTGAAGAAATGCTGAATACTGTACTCCATACCGATCAGACTTGTAAGAGTCATTTTTCCCCATCCATCCGAGATGACGTTACCATGCATTATTTAGACAATAGTATTTACATGCTACTTACATTTTTAGGCTTGTACAAATACACAATTCCAAGATGAATCTTCAAAATCCTGAAAAAGAGAAATTGTTCCTGCTTTGCTCTGTTTATTTCAAATCAGACAGACCTATTCCACGTCTTGCCTTGTTACAAGTAGGCACGCTTGTGTGCCATGGGAACAACGGGCAGAGGCAGGTGTCCGTTTTTGTGCAAGCATGTCACCGTCTCGTACAAGCTTTCCCTCAACGGAGTGATGTCCAGCCTCCTATGGTTCCTCATGAGCTTCTATAGCTTGCATGAGACGCTACACCAGGAGATTACCAAATACCAGTCTCGGTTCTTCTGGGCTGGTGAGGGTGAGAAGCAAAGATACCATATGATGAGCTGGCCAGATATTTGCAGACCCAAGGACCAGGGCGGCCTCGGGATCCTGTCCTCTAGGCGCATGAACATCGCTCTCCTGACTCGTTGGCTCTGGAGGATTGCCAATGGGGAAGGGGGTCTCTTGCTAACCATCATCCATAATAAATACCTCCGCGGACAGCCCCTCGCCTTCTGCCAGCGCACCGGTGGCTTCCAGTTTTGGCAGGCGGTGATCCAGCTCCTGCCTATCCTCCGGATTGGTACCTCCGTCTCGGTAGGCTCTGGTTCCTCGACGTTGTTCTGGTTCGACCGGTGGGTGGGACCCCCCCCCTCGCCGCCCGTTTTCCGGAATTATTCTCCATCGCGGTTGACCCTCGGGTCTCCGTTGAGGCGGCCCTTATTGACTTAGGGCGCCTAGCGTTCCGTCGCCCCTTTGGTCCCCCAAAGGTGGCCACATGGGATGCATTCCTCCAGTCCATTGCTCTCCAGCCGCTAGACGTGGACAACCGGCACGACGCCGTGTCCTGGCGCCTGGAGCCCTCTGGACGTTTCTCGACGAAGTCCCTCTGTTCGGCCATTGCACCGGCTTCTGCCCCTGAGCCGTTTAGTCTCATCTGGGACATTCGCCTGCCGCTGAAGATCCGGATCTTCATGTGGCAGTGGATTCGTGGTCGTCTCCCATCTGGGGTCGAGGTTCTGAATCGCAACGGCCCGGGAGATGGGATGTGCCCCCTGTGTGTCACGGTGGAGGACGCCAACCACATCTTCTTCTCCTGCGTCACGGCTCGGTTCATGTGGTCCTGCTTTCGCCAGGCGGTCCGAGGCTTTTGGTGTAACACCAACTTCCTGGACTTGCTGGCGGAAATCCACACCTCCGCTCCTCGCCACCGCCATATTAGGTGGCTGTGCGTTGGGGTGCTTGCCTGGACGCTTTGGAACATTCGCAATAAGCTCGTCATTCAACGTACTCCGCTTCGACGTGCGACTAACGCGGTCTTCAA
>CBMN010037292.1:41-18542 GCA_000582825.1 Hordeum pubiflorum
AATCTCCTGATTCCAGTAGTGCTGGTTCGGTGACTGGTACGGTCGGGAGTCACCGTACCGAGGTCGTTAAGTGATACGGCCTTAAGTTGGTACGGCAGATTTCTCCGCTTCGCCCTCCGGGCCGAGTCCTCCATCTGGTACGGTCACTGGTACGGTGGAGTCACCGTATTGTGGCACTCGTTAAATAGCTCCTGGTGTCCTGGCCATGAATTTGTCTTCAATACGGTGGCTGGTATGGTGGGTATTTACCGTACCACCACTCGTTAAGTTTTGATCTTTCTCATATTTGTCTTCTGCGAATTTGTACTTTCTTGGAATGGCCTTTAATGTTGTGATCTCATCATATCTCATCCCAATTCTGCTCTTTTATGCCTTGTATGAAATATCTCTCCTTGATTTCCACAATCTGTATACACAGACATAAATGGTGCACTTTGCACGGTAAAATACCAAAATCCCTATCTACTTATTAAAAGCTCATTGAGTAAAATAACGCTAAAATTGGACACATCAGCCTCCCCATACTTAGACTCTTGCTCATCCCGAGCAAGTTTATGCAAATGAACAAGGTCATCGTGTTTATGAAGCATAAGTCAATAAAATAATGTGGTCATTTTAGCAAGCTGATAACAATAGTAGATAGCTCAAAATTCTCATGAATGCTACTATACCTGTACAAAGGTTAGAAATTATTTAGAAGGCTTCCACGCCTGTTAACTGCTACTTGTTAAGTGAAGATTATTCTTTCAAGATAGGATAACATATTTAGTTTGACCGAACGAGCTTGTGAGGATGCCTCAAACATTTTTAGAACTTCACTCATCCCCTTTGATTTCATTTGGTTCGAATGGTCTCTTTCATTTCTCTTCGTGATCATTAATATGCCTAGTTATTCTTGACACATTAGTCTCACTTTGGCTAGCGGCGTGTCATAGAACAAGGCATACAAAATCTCATGGAGAGACATAAAAGGGATCAAACGAAGAAGTAACTCCAAAGCAGAGTATGAAGCAATCACAGCATTTGTGGTTTGAGATTTCTACCTCAGCATTACTCATTCTTCATGCTTGTTACTTGATAATTCTTTCTTCATTGCATTTATTATTTTGTCATATTTCTTATAGAGCTTAATCATTCTAAACAAGTTCTCTTATGCTTGGGAGAAGTCTAACACTGTTCCAACAAGCAAATTAAAGAGTGGAAGTCCTCCAAATAAATTGTAACAAAGTAACATGTAAGGTAGTACTCAAGCTGATTCAAGTCATCTAATAAAATTACCACAAACTGAAATAGCTTCATTCATAATCATGGACTAATGATTCATAGGATACGAATCCTTTCCTACTCAAGGATGTTGCACTTTATTGAGCAAAAACTGAAAATAAACTAGTACGAAATAAAAACTGTAAAGTTACAAGGCTTAATAGATCTCTCATAACTTAAATGCATAAGCTATTGTGGGATCAAATAATCCTTGCGATTATTAGATACCGCGGTTCTTTGGTGCGAAGATGGGTGTCGTGTCACGGCTGATAGCTTGACGAAGCAGCCTATTAGTTTCCTCCAATGCTGAAATCATGCTCTTCATGAGCTGCAGGTCTTCACGAACACCAACCATACTATTCACCATCTGCGTGGTCAGGTGGTCTACATCTTCCTTTGATTTCTTCTCCACCTGCCTAATACGTTTATGAAAAATTTCTGTTTGCACAAGTGAACGCTTTTTGAATACCTCGAGTTCGGTGGGACGCTCTTCTGTGGTGCTTGTGGTGGTGGTGGTGCGGATAGAGTCGGTGAAGAATGCACCAGTCCACTCCTCTTGAGGCTTCACGCTCATACGCGCATTAATGGTGAACTTTTTGATAGTGTTTGCATGTGAGGTTATTTCTTCATAGATTCCTGTCATCTCCCTAGTCCTCTTCACTCCAGAAGTAGTCTCCATGAACTTGACGGTCTCGATCCTTCCTTCAGCCAGTGACTTCCTTTGCTCCACAGCTTTCTTCATGATCACTATAAGAGTCATGTTGTGCTCAATATAAGAGTCATGTTGTGCTCCACAGCTTTGGACCAAACAGTGGGAGACCTCTGAACGCGTTGTGCTCAATATAAGAGTCATCAGAGTTGTAGTTTACCATGTCATCATCATGATCACTGATGTCATGGTAATCCCAACTAGACGAACCCTGCTGCTCTCCAGCTCCAAACATGTTCTCCAACTTTTTTCCTATGCCTGGTGCTCTGAAACGCATTGTAGATTGGATCTGAAAGGCAATGAGAAAACAAAACCCTTGGACAAGTATATAAGGGGGGTCAGGTGCCTAAAAATCATGGATTTAGGTCAAAGAGTTGGCCAAGAAAACAATCGAAACAAACTTGGAAAGAGATAAACGAAATCAGGAAAGTCGGGCGGTGAAACGACCATCGATACGGTCGCTATTGACCGTACCGGTCACCATACCACTTCAATTACCGACTTTATAAAACGAACGGGAATGTATTTTTCCGCGACGCAACTTTTTCCGGAAAATTTAACGACCAGCGGTACGGTGAATATTGACCGTATCATTCACCATATCGTTGTTCGTAGGAAACACCAAAACACCAGGGAGGACTTAACGACCACCGTGGTACGGTGGGTTCACCGTACCAGTGACCGTACTGGTCTCTGAAAAATTGCCTCAAACTAGAAAAACACAAGGAAAACAAAAACGAAAGAATTAAAAATAGAACAGAGATAAAAACAAATAGAAAAATGGTACCAACTAAGTGAATTTAAGAGGGTGTTTCAGAATACCTTCTTGTAGCTCATTCACCCTATTCTTAGAGGACTTACTCAACTTAGCAATCAACTTGTTCGTGGCTTTGGCATTGCATACTTTGGCCTATGAAATAACAATGGGCATAAAAGTTCCATTAGGCACAAAGATGTTAGCTTTTTCCACTATCAAAACTGAAAGTCCTTTTTCCTCCTCTTCCTTGGTATGTCCTCTTTGTATGATCTGCAATTCAAATTCTTGCAATAACAAAAGCCAACGAATAAGTCTGGGCTTAACATCTTTTGCTAGTATTAGTTCCCTTAGTGCTTGATGATCAGTATAAACCTTAACTTTAACATCACTCAAGTACGACCGAAACTTATCACAAGCAAAGACTATAACAAATAGTTCCAACTCAGGCATGGGATAATTTTGTTGAGCATCATTAAGCGTACGACTAGCATAGTGAATGACATTGAACTTGTCATCGTCATACTGTCCTAATATTGCACCAACAACAAATTTATTAGCACTGCAAATTAATTCAAAAGGCTTATCCCAAATAGGAGGTTTTATTATAGGTGCTTTTAAAAGAGCATTCTTTATATAGTTGAAAGCCAAAATGCAATCTTCATTAAAATTAAACTTCACTTCTTTCTGCAATAGATTTGTTAGTGGTTTGGAAAATTTTGAAAAGTCTTTTATGAAGCGTCTATAAAATCCAGCAAGTCCTAAAAAGCTTCTTATACCTTTCACATTTATGGGGTAAGGTAATTTTTCTATAGCATTGATTTTAGCCTTATCAATCTCTATCCCTTTTCCGGATATCTTACGCCCAAGTACTATACCCTCAGTTACCATGAAGTGGCATTTCTCCCAATTCAACACCAAGTTCGTGTCTTCACATCGCTGCAAAACTTTGTCAAGATTGAAGAGACAATTCTTAAAGGTTTTACCATAGATAGAAAAGTCATCCATAAACACCTCCATTATATCTTCAATAAAATCAGCAAATATCGCAATCATGCATCTTTGAAAAGTAGCTGGAGCATTGCATAAACCAAAAGGCATTCTACGGTAAGCATAAGTTCCAAAAGGACATGTAAAAGTTGTTTTCTCCTGATCTTCAGGATGAACTGCTATTTGTGAAAAACCGGAGTATCCATCTAAGTAACAGAAATAAGAGTGGCTATCTAACCTTTATAACATTTGATTAATAAATGGTAGAGGATAATGATCTTTCCGAGTCTCCTTGTTTAGCTTCCTGAAATCAATACACATTCTATATCCAACTATTGTTCTAGCAGGGATCATTTCATTATTTTTATTTGGAACTACAGTGAACCCTCCTTTCTTGGGTACACAATGAACTGGACTAACCCATTTGCTTCCCTCTATTGGATAAATAATTCCTGCATCTAGTAAACGAGTTATTTCTTTTCTCACTACTTCTTTCATCATTGGATTAAGTTTACGTTGATGCTCAATTACAGGTTTGGCTCCTTCTCCCATGTATATTCTATGAGTAGCAATAGAAGGGCTTATACCTTTTAATTCTTCCATCGAGTATCCAAAGGCTCCTCGATGCTTTCTCAGTACCATCATTAAGCTGTCTTCTTCTTTAGCTGAAAGTTTAGAGCTAATAATAACTGGTAATTTCTTTGACTCATCTAAAAATTCATACCTTAATTCCTCAGGTAATTGCTTGAGCTCTATTTTTGGTGGTTCTTCATTCTTTTTTTCTTCAGCTGCCTGAGGTTCTATTTCAGCTTCTTCTGGATCAATTTCTTCTTCATATATCATTGGTTCTTCCTCATCATCAGTATCTTCATAGTCTTCATAATCTTCATCTTCTTCATAAGGTGTGACATAATATATAGCTGCAAGTTCTGATATAGTTTTTCCTTCTTCATCATTTAGTTCTTTATGGTAAGGCTGGTTCTTAAATTTAGAAAAATGAAAAAGAACTTCATCGTCACCAAACCTTAAAGTAATAGTTTCTTTTCTAAAATCAATATAAGCTTTAAGAGTGCGTAGGAAAAATCTACCAAAAACAATAGGACAAAAAGGATCAACGGGTACGTCTAAAATAACAAGATCTATTAAATAAGTATGAGGTCCTACTCTTATTTGAGCATTGTTGACAACTCCAATAGGTTCATGAAGTGATCTATCAGCTAGCTTAATAGACATGTCTACTAGCTCAATGTTAGGGGCACAAATTTCATTTTTTATTTTTAAATAAAGTTCATAAGGAATAACATTAATAGAAGATCCTAAGTCACATAGACCATAATAAGATGTCCCTCCAAAAGAGCATGGGAGTACGGGTCTCCCAAAGCTTCTTCCTTCAGTTTTACCTGTTACCACTTTGGTTGCTTCTTGATTTAGCTTGATTGTTCCTTCAACAAGTTCTTGATTCTGCTGTTCTTTTTTATCATGATAGGTCTTAGGAGGTGGTTCTTCTTTTTCCAGGAGTCCTGCACGTAACTTGGCTTCATACCTTTCTTCATGAATTCTTTTAGCTTCTGGGAACGGTAAAGGTGGTTCATATGGAGTTTCTTTTTCTTTAATAACCTGTTCTTCCTCTTCTGAAACTTGAATAGTAGCAACCTCCTTGCGGGGTGCATACTTAATCCAGTTCTTTTTAGGAAGCTCCAAGAACTGACAATATCTTTTTATGAGCTGCAAAATGATGTCAGAATCCATATGCAAAGCTTCACTTAGTTTATCAAGTTTGCCAACATCTATAAAGTCTTGAATACAATCATATTCTACTTCAGTTCCACCTTTACTACCAAGATCTTCTGACCAAGCTTCTTTATTCATGCGCATATCATTAAGAAGTTCCCACGCTTGATCAATCGTATATTTCATAAAAACTCCCCCAGAGACATGGTCTAGAGTTTCTCTATTTTCACTACTTAACCCTCCATAAAAGACATGTAAAACTAACCAAGAGGGTAACTCATGGTGAGGACAATAATCAAGTAGTTTACGAAACCTTACATAACCATTTAATAGACTTTCTCCTGGTCTATTCTTAAAGTTGGTGATCATACGTCTTGCTCCGTCGGATTTCCTCTCTGGATAAAAATGAAACAAAAAAGCAGAGGACAATTCTTTCCAACTATCAAAATTTCCTGGTGAGTGTGACTTATACCATAATAAAGCTTTGTCAACTAAAGTTTGACTAAATATTTTAAGTCTCATCTCATCTTCACTAAATGCATTAAGCTTGAAGGTTCCACATATGTTTTCAAAGAAATCAATATGGCTGTGTGGGTCTTCAGTACCATCACCTTTATATTGTCTGCTATGTAACAGACCAAGCATTACAGGGTTAATTTCATACCCTTCTTTCTCAGTTCCAGTTCCAGGATATACCTTTTTGAAGGCATTTTGCGGTGGTTTTCCTAAATACTTCAGTGTGGCGAGTCGGATGAAAGGAAGATGGTCTTCTTCCATTATGGCTGCTCCAATCCTGTAGACAATTTCAACACAAAGAAAATAAATAAGTACTAAAAATAAAAGACCAAAGGCACAGAGCTCCCCGGCAACAGCGCCAGAAAATAGCTTGATGCCTGCAAGTGCACAGGGTTGTTATAGCTAGTTTCGAAATAAGAGTATCAAACCATGGTGGAGCTTTGGAAATGGTCTCTTAGAAATAGCTTTGATCACTTAGTTTCTAAGGTGCTTAAAGAACTGTCTAATGAACTAAAACAGGTGGTGAAAAAGGTGTATTTGGTGATTGCAAGAGATTGTGAATAAAACAGTAAATAAACTAAATAGTAAAATAAACAAGAGCAAACAAACGGATAAATTGGTGACTGGAACTGCAATAGGGCTAAAACGTTCTCGGGAAGCATGGTTCTACCAATAGCATATTTCTGAATTGATTAGGAGTGCATTATGTTTACGTCTGAATACTTTGTGAGGGCGGAGCTCCGTATATTAGTGTGCCTCGATTTCCTCTGATTAACACACTACTCACAACCACCACGTAGCCCAGATGATCGGCGATACGCCTACTAGCGCTAGTGATTAAGGGTCTCCCCGTGGAAGTGGTATAGGTACTTTGAGTTCTCCGTAAACCCCATGTTAGAGATTAGCAAAAAGGAGGGGTGACTTTCGGTCCAGTCCTACCCACTCATCAGTATGCCGCAAATTAACACAAACAATCTCATCATGGCACAAAGGCACAATATTGGTGCGGTCGACTTCACACAATATCATGAGGACTGTTATCACAAACTAGTCAATAGAAAACATGGCATCTTTATCTTAATTCATAGTAGTACTAGGGTTTTCCCATCTCCCCAAGAACTAAGGGAACTACTCACACATGAAGGCAGTAAACATCATAGTATTGATATTATGAATGGAGGATGAATGTATGAATCAGTACACGTGCAAATCCACAACTAAATGTTCTATAATTACAAGGAGATGGGATGGAGATGCTATCACGTAGATGTAGATGGTGGTGATGGCGATGGAGATCGATGCGGTGGCCTTCACGATGATGGAGTTGATGGAGATGGATTCCCTTCTGCGAATTCTCCCTCCGGACACCTTCCGGAGGCTAGGGTTTGGTGGATTTTTGTGGGATGGCTGCTGGTATGGCTCTCTTGTGTGTCTCTCCCTTTTCTCCAAATATTTCTGGTTAATATAGTGCCAACGCACCCTGGTATGGTAACTGGTACGGTCGGGAGTCACCGTACCGAGGTCGTTAAGTGATACCGCCTTAAGTTAGTACGACAGATTTCTCCGCTTCGCCCTCCGTGCTGAGTCCTCCATCTGGTATGGTCACTGGTACGGTGGAGTCACCGTACTGTGGCACTCATTAAATAGCTCCTGGTGTCCTGGCCACGAATGTGTCTTCAATACGGTGGCTGGTACGGTGGGTATTCACCGTACCACCACTCGTTAAGTTTTGATCTTTCTCTTATTTGTCTTCTGCGAATTTGTACTTTCTTGGAATGGCCTTTAATGCTATGATCTCATCATATCTCATCCCAATTCTGCTCTTTTATGCCTTGTATGAAATATCTCTCCTTGATTTCCACAATCTGCATACACAGACATAAATGGTGCACTTTGCACGGTAAAATACCAAAATCCATATCTACTTATTAAAAACTCATTGAGTAAAATAACGCTAAAATTGGACGCATCACTAAACCAACAAGTTTACCCATTAAGCATATTAATATCTCAAAACCACATCAATGATTCAAGTGAAACAATTTAATGATCTACAAGATTATGCAGCTTTTCCTCATTGCACTACCACATGCATGACATTTTCCCGTTCCAACTAACACCAATTAACTTATTTGAAACAACTCTCTAAACAAAGATAAGTGAAGCACAACAGAGTTCTAATACAAAATAACTAATAGCTTTGAACAAAATATAAGTGAAGAACAAGAGCTAAAATACTCAACAAGATATAAGCGAAGCACACGAGTATTCTATGAAAAAGCAGAGCGTGTCTCTCTCCCAAACAAGAATGCTAGGTTCCAACCACATTATGACCAGCAAGCAAAACAAAACAAAACTGAAAGAAAAACTAAAAGACGCTCCAAGAATAACACATAGTATGTGAAGCAATAAAAATATAGTGTCTTGAGAGGTGACCTGATAATATTGTTGATGAAGAAGGGGATGCCATGGGCATCCCCAAGCTTTGACGCTTGTACTTCTTGGATATTTCTTGGGGTGACATGGGCATCCCCAATCTTGAGATTTTTTCCATCCTTTATCTTCTCATATCATCCTCCTCTCGTTACACTTGAAAACTTCCTTCACACAAAACTTCTCATAATATTCATTAGCGGGTTTAATGCATCAAATAAATAAATCCACTTGGTACTGTTTTGACACAATGCAAACACTCTTTAAACATTTTCTACTGTCACTACTTCTTTTAAAGCTCTCCACCCCTAGAGAACCCCAAAAGAAAAAGATAAAGAGTCAACTGGAAACAAAGGCAGAAATCTGTCAAAACAGAACTGACTATAAATATGAATTTTTTCGAGGCACTTCCGTAGCTCAAATCAGAAAATGTTCAACTAATGAAAGTTAGATAACAACATGGGGCATTCCCCCATTTTTTTGGAAGATTGTATCGCACTCTGGCTGAGAGATACAAATTTTTTGGTGAAGCACAGAAATCTGTTTCGGGACAGCAAAAACCACAACTTGCACTTTCTTTCAATTAGAGGCTACTCTTGGCACATTATTTTTATAATACAATGGAATAAACACAACAAAGACATATTTTTGGGTGAGAAGCTTCCATGAGAAGATTTGCATTGTTTCCATAGGCATGAACACAAGTGTTCAAGGTCGACCCCTATTTCATCAATGCTCACCTTCTTAATCACGTCTTTTTTTTGAAAAAGTTTTTAGAAAACAAGCACAGCTATTTTTTTGTAATTAGTGTTCCCTACTAATAAGGGGATAGAAAACAACTCAAAACTGAAAGCAAAAGGAACTTAAAACTGAAAGCAAAAATAACAAGGGTTGTCTCCCAAGAGCTCTTTCTTTATAGCCATTAAGATAGGCTTAGTAATTTCAAAGATGCTCACATAAAAATAAGACTTAGGCAAAAGAGAGCATCACGAAGCAAATATGAATCAAATTTAAGTCTAACCCACTTCCTATGCATAGGAATCTTGTAAAGAAATAGATCAAATAAGCACAAAGTAGCAAGCATAGGAAGGTAAAACAAAAGCAACTTCAAAACTTCCAACATAAAGAGAGGTGTATTAGTAACATGAAAATTCCTACAACCATATTTTCCTCTCTCATAATAATTTTTAGTAGCATCATGAATAAACTCAACAATATAGTTATCACATAAAGCATTCTTATCATGATCTAAAAGCACATAATTCATATCAAGCTCCAAAATAGTGGGATAAAAATTTAAAATCATGACCTCTTCCAACCCACTTTTAACAATTGTTTAAAAAGATGATTTATCACTCTCAAAAGGCATGGGACTCCTTCTAGCTAAACTTGAGACCTCTCCGATCCCATTTTCAGTAGTATTATAATTTATAACATCAAGTAACATATGACCATCATCTAGAGCATTATCGTATAAATTTTCTAAGCAAACATCCTCATTATCATGCATATCAATAGTAGGAACAAGTAGAGGATTATCATAAGATTTATCAAAGTAGCATGGATTATCATATATAACAGTAGCAAAATCATTCTCACAAGTTTCATTCATAGAAGCATCATGGTCACAAGTATAGCAAGCATCAGTTTCATCAAAAAGTGATATTTGAAAAGAACCAATATAGCACTCATTCTCCTTTGGTAAGCATGGAGGGCAATCAAATAATGTATGAGTTAAATAGGTACTCTCATTAGAAGGTAGGCATGGGTAGCTACTCCATTCTTCCTCTTTTTGTTCGTCACTCTCCTCCTCTTTTTCATCCAATGAGCTCACAGTTTCAGCAATTTCTTCTTCCATAGGCTCCTGCAAAGCATTCGTCTCTTCCTTTGGAGGAGAGATTCTATTAAGATATCTAGTAATATAGCAATTATCATCCTTTTAATTATCATAACAATATTGAAGTATAGCAAGACTCTCAGTTTTGTAAGGAGCATCATCAGTATTCTCAAGAAAAGAAGTAATTTCATGGCACCCTTAAAAGCAACAATTTCTTCAATATGTTCCACATTATAAAAGTCATAGTTTCCCATAACATAAGAGGATATAGTTTCATTATCATTACAAGCACATTGGAAAGTAAGGTTCCGTGAACCTTCCTTGCCGATAAGATCTAGTTTCAAGGAAAGTGACCATTTGGGCTAGGGCGGCGATAGACCAGCCCCGCGTGGCCACGGTGGCTCTCCAAAGCTCGGCGATCTCTTCTTGGTGGCGTCTGATCAAGAGACTGCCTTCCTCCACTTCCAGCAAGTCTGAGCCGAGCTTTGCGGCATATGTGGCCTGGAACATCTAGAAGGAGAGGAATCGCCAAACTTTCCAGGGCACCTCCTGCTCTCCTGAGGGGGTTTTGCAGCTAGTTAGAGATGATGTCTCCCTTGCACGTGAGGTGTTTTGGGAGTAATCCCTTGTTTTTTGTTTAGCTGGAGTGCTCACACTCCTAGCTGGTCCTTGTAAAGCCGTAACTCTTATTCTCCTCTATAATGCAATGGCAGAACTCCTGCCAGTTTCACGTAAAAAATGTAACCATTGATAGAAAGAACGATAAATCAAGTAAAAAGCAAGAGTGTACTTCCCAAGTGAACTTATAGATAGAGCTATGCTCCCAGGCAAGTGTAACCCAATTTATTGATTCGACACAAGGGGACCCAAAGAATACCTATAAGCCTTAGCAGCTGAGTTGTCAATTCAGCCACACCTGAGAAGCACTTGACAAAATATATTAGTAACAAAAGGTGCAATAAAATTGTGGATGGAGTGGTGATGCGATGATCCTCTTGCGTCCTCAACACACCTAATACAATGGTGATTGTATAAATGCACTGGTTCGGCGAAAAGACAATGAAAGTGGTGTAATATGGAGTGGAAAAGGTGATTTGTGTAATCTGAAATAAACGGACCAGCAAGGCGACAAGTGGCAAAATCATATGAACGCACTAGCAATAATTGTAAAAGATGGACCGGGGTTCATAGTTTCACTAGTGGCAACTCTCCAAACAAAAGAACAAGTATTGGGTGAACAAATTAGCTAGGGCAATTGACAAATCATGAGCGCATAACAATTCTGTTATGACGAGATATAGTTCACGGGTTTTAACATGGTAGGCATTACATCAAGGTATATAGACCGCCATCCGACAACATCTATAACTAATAGTCCACCTCAAGAAAGCTATCCAGCCAATCCGTATGGTATTAAGTTGCAGTAACGAAGTGATTGCTTGTGTGCAACACACAATTGCATTAAGAACAATACATAATGTAAGCAATAATTCTCATCCGTAAACAATACATAATGTTTCTGCACTCAAGCGCAGGAAACAAGGAGGCATGAACCCACTATCTAGCATATAAACCCCCTCTTGGAGATGCATATAATTACGTGATCAAGGTAACCACACACATCGGAGAGTCTTGCAAGAACACATTAAAACACTCTAAAGATATAAATGAAGCTCTTATATAATGACATGAACAAAATAATCATAACTTCATGGTTCATCAGATCCCAGGAAACACCACACGTAGCATTACATAATGATGATCTTGATCATGTAGGGCAGCTCACAAGATCTAAACATGGTGGCACAAAGTGGAGAGACTACCATCTAGCTACTGCTATGGACCCGTATCCATGGGGGGAACTACTCACGAAGCATCATGGAGGCAGAACGGTCGATGGATATGGCACCGGGGGCACTTACTCGTCCCGGCAGAGTGCCAGAACAGATATGTCAGTCCCTCGAATTAGTGTTTTGCATGGCGGTGGAGCTCGGACGCGTTTCTGGAAAAATCCTCCGGGTGTCGATGTTTTTAGGTCAAGAGGGTATAAATGGGCGAAGAGGCGATGTGAGACGATGGCCAGGGCCGCCAGGCGACCCATAGGCGCGGGTCGGGGGGGCCACGCCACCAGGTCGCCTGGTGGCTGTGTGGCTCCCCTCAGGCTCTCCTTTGGACTTCGTCTTCATCCCGGTGAAAAACTGATGCCCGTAAATTTTCAGCCCATTCCGAGAATATTTTCAGTAGAACTTTTCTGAAACCAAAAATATGCAGGAAATAGAAACTGGCACTAGGCATTTTTCAATAGGTTAGTCCGGGAAAATGCCCTAAAATGATATAAAACTATAGTAAAAACATAAGGCAATGGTACAAAACAAGCATGGAATAATCAAAAATTATTGATACGTTTGAGACGTATCACAATGTCCTCGGGATGTTGCTCCTCCACCCTGCCGGCCACGTCCTACTACCGTCACCATCTTGGGCGTCCTTGAATCCCCGCCTTCGCGCTTCTAGTCACAACCCATAGCACACGACAATGATTGGCCGCCGCAAGCTCCTCGCGCTGACTCTCTTTTACACCGCCGGCCATGTTCTAGCCAGTGTTTTCATCCTTGGGTTTCTGTTCCTCGGCATCATGGTCTGCTTCTTCGCACACCTCAATAAAGAGACTTTGTGACCCATTAATTCATGCATTTACTTATAAATCTCGAATCTAAGTTTTTATTATATAAGTTATATAAATATTGTCTAAGATTAGTATAGTAATGGAAATATTCAACACCTCTAAAAAAAATTTGTGCATTACAACATAAGTGTTTAGATATTTTGAAAATTATTAATCTCTAAAACAATATTAGTGGTTATGAAAAGAAGTATTTATGTACTTCACAAAATATGCATGCATTTGAATAGAGTATATGTATTTTTTTGAAAGGTTTTCATTCATGCAAAAATATATTTCATTAATTTATAAAAAATATTGTGATAAAATAAAAATAAAATAAAAGTGGCAAATAAGCATGAAAATAAACTTGAGAGAAAATAAGAGTGAAAGAAAAGATAAAGGAAGCAAAAAAATTCGTGCATGTACAAAAGTGTGTTCATGTATTCCCTTCTCAAATACATATTCTCCCAAAAAAAATGAAATTTAAAAATAAAGAAAAGAGAAAAGAAACAAACAAAAAGAAGAACGAAAGGAAATCGGCAAAGAAAACGAAACAAAAAATTACGCCTTTCCTTGTTGGGCCGGCCCATCCCACTGGCGGAAAAGGGGTACGCGTCGGCTGCCCTATGTTCTCCCTCCCTTTGTCGCGCCGGCCAGAGCCCCCTCAGCCGCCCTCCCTGAGCCACCTTGCCCGACCGTGTCTACTTCTCCCCGACGTTCCGTCACCGGATTCGAGTCGCCTCCGCCGCCACCGGATTCGAATCCACCCCCCTTTGTTCGAGTCACCGCCGCCGCCGCATACGCCACCCGGGAGCTCTGAGCTGAGGATGGGGAAGGCGAAGAACAAAGGCGCCAAGTTCGCCGCCGTCAAGAAGATCATCAGCAAGAAGACCATCAAGAAGTAAGCAGCCATCCCCTCCTCGCAGTCCGTTCCTCCACGATTTCCCCACCGTGCGGCTCGGAGCCCTGAACCTTTGCGTTGCTTAGGTACAAGGATGAGGTGCTGGACCCCAGGAAGAAAGACACCGAGGCGGAAAAGCTCGGCCGGAATGTGTGAGTACCTGCTTTCGCGGCTATATTTTGTGCTACTTTGTTATTTGGATTGGGTACTCATTTTGATTTATCATGTTGTTTGGGTTGTTGTGCTTGCAGGCCGCAGGTCTCCTCAGCGTTGTTTTTCAGCTACAATATGGCGCTCGGGCCGCCGTACCGGGTTATTGTGGACACCAACTTCATCAATTTCTCCATCCAGAACAAGGTCCGTCCTTTCGGATTAGCCTGCTTTTTTTGATTTCACTTATCTGAAGCCCCGTGTAATTTCAACTGTACAATGTATTCAGTGTTCAGCAGAAGCTCCCTCACATCTGCTTCGTTTCGACAGTAGATAGATAATTTCAAGTTTGCATTCATCAGGACTGAAACATGGGTTGAAGTTTTTTTTCTTCTTATTGGCAAGTTAAGTTATACAGTACTAACAGACACATAAGCTAAGTTATGTGCAACAATCGAGGTAATTCATAATTCCATTTGCGTGTGTCATGTGGTGTGCTGTAGATGCACAGGTCAATGTAAGAAGCTTTAACACTAGCCTGAAGCTACTAACTCTTGCCAGATATGAAAACATTACGGGCAGCTAAGAAAAATGGCCAGGATAACTGTTTATATTGTGATTAGATGTAGGCCACTAGCCTTGTTCATATATGCTTTGCCAATGCTAATGATGTCCCGTCTAAGTCATACTCGTCTTGACGTTATCTGTGTGACTGAATGCTACTTTTCCCCTATGCAGTTGGATCTGGAGAAAGGAATGATGGACTGCCTTTATGCAAAATGTAAGCTTATAGCACCATTCTCTTGCTTGTACTTGTGCTATATTTTTCATCTCTATTTTGTACTACATGTTTCTTTGCTGAAAAATTCAGCCTTGTTTTGAAGGTACACCCTGTATCACTGACTGTGTTATGGCTGAGCTTGAAAAACTAGGACAAAAATATCGTGTGGCTTTGAGGTATGTTCATGCCTACTAACTATTGTATTATTTGATGAATCATCTCTATATGTGTTTTCTTTGATCATATGTGTGATTAGTGTTTGATGCTGTTTCTTTTGTGTCCATTAATACTTGTATGTTTTTTGATTACCTCTGTTACAGAATTGCTAAGGATCCCAGGTTCCAGAGATTAGCATGCACACACAAGGGAACATATGCTGATGACTGTATCGTTGATAGAGTTACTCAGGTAAGGTTCTACCTCCTTGAATTACTTTTTTTCTAGTTGAAGTACAGGTACCAGTAACATTCAGTTGCGTTTAAGAAGTGATATAGTTCATTTTAGCATACTCCCTGGATAATCTTCATAAAATTTTCATTCGTATTAAGACCACATCCTTTTGGCATTGCAAACTTTCAACTAGAATTAGTTGCAGCAATGATTTACATTTTTTTGGGTTTGTTCGCTCCTTAAAGTTCAAGACTGTAAGACTTTTTTTTTTGCGAAAACAAGACTAAGACTTGATCAAGTGTTCAACACAAAGTGACACTCGCTCGCTTTTTTCGGGAGAGTTGTTGGTTTTCATTTAAAATATCTATTCATGTCCATTTATGGCATCTAGATTTCTTTCATGAATAAATAGGTTCCGTATGTGAGGTGGGCCTATTAATACCTATTAGGTGATTTGTACTCTTTGTTGAAGCTTCACTGTTTTCTTGTGTGCACATGCATATATTGTATCAAGTGCATGGTATTGTGCCCATGCAAGTACCGTGTCTTGGCATGTACTACCTTTGTTCCAAAATACATGATGTTCTAGAAAGCATGTAGTCAGACCTTTGATCACTAACTAAAAATATTTGGATTTGTTAGATAGAAATTGTCAGTTACATTAGTCCTGAAAATGGCTTCACAATATAGTTTCTATAATTATTTATGTACATGTTCTTACAAAAGTCAGCTCCCAAATTTACTGCAATTTTCTCACAAGTAATGCATGCTATATTCCTTTGGATTACATAGTTCATCTTCAGATAGCTGGTTCAGTCATTTTTGGCCTATGTTACCTTTTATGTCAAACCTTGCATTTAGCCATACGTAACCACATGTTCTCTATAACAGCACAAATGCTACATCGTTGCCACTTGCGATAGAGATTTAAAGAGGAGAATAAGAAAGGTATTATACTTGCAGCCTTGAGTCTCAGCATCAGGACTTAATATCACAGAAGTGATGCCCTTGCGCTGACAATGTCGTATATGCTGTCAATTTGGCAGGTTCCTGGTGTTCCAATCATGTATATCACCCAACACAGGTACTCGATAGAGAGACTCCCTGAAGCCACAATTGGCGGAGGTAATATATTCTGCCGTGGTGGTAGTTTCTGTTCACTTTTGTGCTCGTGGTGAATCCGTGACCTAAGGAATGTGCTAATATCCTATGCAGCACCAAGAATCTGATCTTCCCGGATCCAGAGAAGTTGAGGAACATGTCTCGCCGTCACACTTGCCCAAGATCCTGGATTTAGGATGGCTAAGAATACTGTTGTGCTGAGTTGAGCTAATTGTAACCATTTCCGAATTTTGTACCAACCTCGTGAGGATATTTTTCCATAAACATTTGAAAAAACTTTATAAGAGCACCTGTTTAGTTATCTTCTGTCTTAAACTGCAGTGTAGCCAACTTCCCAGCTTTCTTGGTGTTGTTGATGCTGGTGTTGAGTCGACTCAAAACTATGTGACACGTAGTAGTTTCCTATGTAATATGTACGTGAGTGTTGTTATATGTTTCGATACTCCGGAGTGATGGGGTTCTCGGGGAAAGTATGATGAACTAAGCATTAAAAAGGACCGGAACCATATTACACATCGGAGATCTGACCGGACAGTTCCTCAGTGAAAGGTGCCTAGCCTACAGGCAATATTGTCCCCTGGAGCGTCACCGGAATCTGCTGCAACATGAAAGAGGGTGCTGCATGTGGCTATGGAGATAGAGGCAGTTACTCACGTCCTACAAGAGGTATATGCCCCAACTCTCTCTGTCTCTACCCAGTGTCCCATCAGGTTTTTATACACGCAAGTAGGCAGAGATGTGGGAGGACCATGCGTCTTACTTCCGTTTGGCCAAATAGTGCACACTTGACCACAACCACAACAGAGGCAGACCCATCCAGTTTTGGCAGTGGAAGAGCAGAGAGCCTTCCTGCTCACCTAGCCAGCTCAATCACCATCCCTGTTCAGGAGCTAGCTCAGGATGAGCTTCAAGGTGAAGAGCCATGGGAAGCACAAGGGACCAGGAGGAGGGATTAGCAGGAGGCTGAGGGAGCACAAGGCCAGGCTCTACATCATCTGGTGATGTGTCGTCATGCTCCTCTACTACCATGACTGATCTATCTCTGCTCTGTTTTCTTCTCTGACCCTACCATAGGTGCTCGGTTCTTCATCTGGTTATCATTCTAACTAGTATTAGTAGAGGTGTTTGGGTACATAGTGTAGTTCAGAAGCTAGTATTGCTGACAGCTAATTTGGATGTTCAAGTTTGGGTATAGTGCTCCTAAGTCCTGCAATGGCAAGGACGTGCATGTATGGATCTGTTGTGTCTTGGCATCCTTGTTGTGTATTTGCTCGATCAGAAATGAGAGATCTCGTAAAAAAAAAGAAAAAAAAATGGTTATGGAAGTTCTCAAAAAGATTTCTCTTAGCATTGAACTTTATGATCTCTATTTGTTGACGCCTGATTGTTAGTCACTGGCTAGCTACCTAATTGCTAATGTAAATATGCATCCTTTGGGAATGCTCTTCGTTCGATAAGATCATTCGTTCAAACGTTAATTTTACTTGCATTTTTGTTAGTTCAGTTTTATCTGACATCAACCTCATATTTGGAAATGTCAAGGTTAATTCATTTTTTTTGTCAAATTTGCAGTCACATGAGTGACTATACGCACGACTTCTTGCTCATGAGGCTACTGGCTTTTTAGCAGCATTGAATATATCAGTGTGTCCAAGATCTATCCAGCTTTCACTTATAAAAAAGAACTATTTATTAAGAGTGGAGATTTCTGTCTCCCAAGTTCCAGTGCTCCCTATATTTTAAAATTTTCAAAAATCATATTTTAAAGTTTCAGAAAAAAAGTAACAAAAATCCTGGATGTTCTCAATGATGTATTCTACAAACGTACAAAATTTCAATTTGAAATACTTTGCATTTTAAGCTACACAAAAATGACAAATGTACAGATATGAGTATATATAGTGTTTCAAATCTCCAAATTTTATAAGATTTTGTCATTTCTGTGTAGTTTATAATACAAAGAATTTCGCGTTTTGATTTTTCAAGTTTGTAGGCTACATCACGTACTACATCCACAATTATTTTCAAAAAAATTGAAACTTCAATATATTTTTTTGAATTTTTTAAAACAAAGGGAGTACTGGAGCTCGGGAGCAAAAATGACTTTCCCTATTTATTAATCATTAGATTTTTAGTATACCACTAAAATGTTTGGTATAACCAGCAGCACTTGACGACAGAAATGAGAAGCTTCAAGGTGCCTGCATGCATGAGCAAGCAGCAGATGAGCTGCCTCTTGGTCTTTTTTTTTTTTTTTTT
>CBMN010037299.1:0-11746 GCA_000582825.1 Hordeum pubiflorum
ACCCCCACTCCACTCCATGATGGAATTCTCCTCCATTAATCTCCCTCTAATCATTCCAACCACTCTTCCTTTTTCCTCCCTCTCTAATCCACCCCGTAATCCTCCACTTAATCGTCATTAGTTTACACCTAATTAAGACCACTCTCTCCTAATCCTCGGCTTAAGGGTTAAGACACACACCCTTCTCCTCCCTCCGTTGGTTTGCTTGCCACACCTCCCTTCTCTCCACACTTGTTAGTTCGCCGTTGCACCGGCGCGCTCTCGCCGTGCGCGCGGCATGTCTAGCGCCGGTGATCCCGGCGGCGGGATCGCAGGGCCTGGGCGCGCGGCGCGGCTGCCGCGCTGGACGCGGCAGGAGATACTGGTCCTCATCGAGGGGAAGCGGGTGGTGGAGGTACGCGGGCGCGGCAGGGGCAGGGGAGCAGCAGGTGGAGCGGCCGCGGAGCCGACCAAGTGGGCGGCTGTGGCGGAGTACTGCCGGCGGCACGGCGTGGAGCGGGGCCCCGTGCAGTGCCGGAAGCGGTGGAGCAACCTCGCCGGCGACTACAAGAAGATCAGGGAGTGGGAGCGCTCGCTGCCGTCCTTGGCGGGGAAGGAGGTGTCCTTCTGGGCCATGCGGAACGACGCGCGGCGAGAGAGGAGGCTCCCGGGCTTCTTCGACCGCGAGGTGTACGACATAATCGAGGGCCGCGGCAGCGGCGGCGGCGGTATCCGCGACGGTGGCAGTAATGCGGCCGCGGTGCTCGCGGAGGTTGGGGAGGAGGAGGGCAAGGAGAAGGTGGTGTTCGACAGTGGCCGCGCTTCCGCGGCCGGGGACGACGGGCTGTTTTCGTCCTCATCGTCGTCTGAGGAAGAGGACGAGGAAACGTCCACGCCAGCGCCTGCGCCTGCGCCTGCTCCGGTGCCGATTCTGCCGACGACTCCATATCCGCCTCCATCTCAGGCGCCCGCGGTGGTGGCCGTGGCCGTGCCCGTGCCTGTACCCGGTGAGCGCGCTGCTCCCTTCTTGCATGCGAAGAATGTGTGCTTTTTGAATAGATGGTGCAGTTGAGCCGCTGGTTTGTTGCTGATTCTTGGCGGTAAAAGCGTGAGCTTCATCGGTAGTACAGTACAAGATTTCGTCCTTTTTTCACTTGCGCAAATTTGGTCTCGGAGGTGTGACCTTTTCTGCTTCCAAGAATTTGATTCGGTGCTTGATTTTGCCGTCTCGATGTGTTCTTCTTCTAATACACAAAAGAGACGCAATTAGGGGCATGTTTAAGAAAAAGGTTTTGTCGCGTGGTAATTTGACCTGCACAACACTTGCTGCCACTATCCTTTCCAGGATGCAGAATGATTCTTCAACTATTCTTGCTTTATACTGCTGAATGTTGGAGCTGCTATGTTGTTGTGTCGATTAGTCGGTTTTCTTTGTGTCGAAGGGTTTGACATCATCCATTCAAACGGAAAAATTGGCTCCTTATTTTTTTCTTGTTAGTTATTCGATGATATCGGGCAGGGCATCTGAATTAACTATTCTTTCTGATTCCTGGAGTTACATGTGTGATTGCTTAGACTCTTTTAATACTGTCATAGTCTGGTTGGTTGCTTGGCTGAAATAGTTTTGCTTCTTGTGGTGTTGGTTGCAGAGAAGAAGACCGAGGCACCTACGCAAGGAAGCTCAGAGCAAGGTAAAAAAAGAACTGAATTTTACATGGTTCCTATTCAAACATTTTAAAAAAATCGCTTCCATTCTTTTGTGCTCAAGTTTCTTATGGGCCTCGTGCTGGACCTGTTCCCACTTATATAGAATATATATTTCCCACTGGTTTCATCAGACAAAAAATCTTAAACATTAAATATTTGTAGTTTTGTCTCGTTCAAACTTCTCCGTATCTAAATATAAGACGTTTTGGCAGTTCAAATTGAAATACAAAAATGCCTTGTATTTAGTTATAGACGAAGTAGGAGTACTTTCTAAAATCCGAAACTGTAGTGGAACCATCATAGAAATTTAGCAGGTAAGAATATTAAAGGCTACCTGTGTCTTCAAACCTGCTAGATGGTGAATACTGTTGCTAAAAAAATCCCAAAGATGCCTCATTTTCATTAAGAAAGAAAGCTCAGTTGACCAAAATTACATATCATTTTCTCTTTTTTAAGAAAAAATAACTGACCGCAGGCAGCAATCACAGATGTTTGGCCTGTTTTCAGTTGACAATATAGTGAATAGTTTGTCAATTAACAAGTACAGAAAACGCACTTAAAAAGCGATAGTTTTGAACCTGAATTTATAAAAGAAAACGAACCAACTCGTGCTGAAAGTATCTAAGGCATCAAGTACACAAGGTTTGAGATGTTTCACAGAAGCATGTCAGTTTCAGGCAGCTATAATTCAGAATTGTTTGCCACACTGTAACGTTTCAGGCAGCGCCAATTCAGAAACATTGCCCATGATGTTAATATGTTGAGTAGGGGCCTTTTTAAGCTACTTCTAGTAATAAATAAACCATATTATGGTCAATCCACTTGGAAGTTGATTGAGAAAATTGACCAGTCTCATGGAATTGAAGTCTTGGACAGATTCTGAAATGACCAAAAGCATTCGTGGTATTCAGTCTATTCACTTCACTGACAATCCAGCATTCCTTTAGTCTCTTCCTTTGCTAAGGAAAATAATCAACTAGCTGGTACCTCATTTTTACATGTAGATTTTTGAGTTATTCTTATCATCTAACGTGCAACTCAGAAAGAAATTAAATACATAAGAACACACAGCCCAAAACTTTAGATTCACTTATGGGAACTGAGAAGAAACGAGAGCTATTATACTTGGCTTATTTCTAGACCGGAGCAGTCCGGCCAAACAACAGCGTTACCTAACCATTTAAATTTCTAACAGCAGGGACATCCAAAGGCAAGCAACAAGAAGAAATTAGAATTACCGATGAGCCGCCGCCACCGCAGGGTGGGCAGAAGAGGCAGCGCAGCGATGATGCCCCAGGAGAAAGCGCTGACCTGCAGGGCAAGCTTATTGAGATTCTAGATCGTAGCGGCCGGATGGTGGCAGCACAGCTGGAGGCACAGAACATCAACTGCCAACTGGATAGGGAGCAGAGGAAGGACCAAGTGAGCAGCTTGCTGGGTGTGCTTGGCAAGGTGGCTGATGCCCTCTACAGAATCGCTGACAAGCTGTAGTTTGCCGCTGTACACGTCTTGAGCAAAGTAAATAATTACTGCAAATAAGAAGGGAAATAGCATGAAATTATAAGAATGTACAGATTGGTAGAGTATCTCGGCATTCGATTTTTCTTGTAGACTGGTTCTGAAATTTAGTCAGAAACCTGAAGGAGATGGCCTATTTTCCTCATGGGAGATGCAAAAGCTTAATAACATTTGTTGTACATCAAAAGGGCACAATCTTGTGTATTCTGGTGAATCTGAATCCAGGGCAGGAATCTTGGTTCTTAATTGTGGACTGCGGGGATGTTCTGTTTCCCTCCAGGTTGATTCTTGAATGCACAGTAAAACACCATGTTTGTCACGAAACTACGAAGGGAAGCAGCAAAAGATGGTTCAGCATACACTCATCACTGCAACTTATTGAATTCTAGGAGTTCAACGTGAATTAACAACTATAAATAAAACCGTAATTAACAACAGCTGGTCAGCTCGGATCACAAAACCGAGGCATAGATACAACAAAGTATCCACTAAACACATGTAGCATCATCGGGAACTTTTAAACTTGTAAAGTTTCTTAAACATACATTCGCAGAGGGCTCCAGAATATCAGCTTTACTCATCATCAGCTCTACTCCTGTAACGCCGGGAGTTCATCTTAGAGTTGGTCTGCATCAGTGGTGGTGGTGGTGGTGGTGATGCTTTAGGGTCATCTTCATCCATCTCACATTGGTCAGCTCCGTCAGAGGCTACTGCTGCTGCTGCACTAATGAGAGATGGGTTTGCGCCACTAAATTTGGGGCCCTCATCCACCACCATGGCATCAACTGACTTCTTCCTAGGGATGAATGTGACTGAACTAGGAATCTGAGCAGGTGTCTCAGGCTGCATCTTGTTGGGATCTGATCTGCCTAACAGATTGTGCAAGTCTGCAAGAGCTCTCCTATTAGATTCATCAGTACTCTCTGGTGTCTCCAGAGTGTAACATGTGTACTTTGAAGGGTTCCTAACATAGTCAGGAACCCCACGAGCCTCAGATGGCGCGGAGGAGTTGCCCTTTGTTGTGACCACATCCATTGATTGAGGAACCATGGGAGAATCTTCATCATGTTCAAGAAGCTCCGCTGGTTGTTCTTTAACATCAGCATTAAACCTCACACGCTTCCTTGGTTTTGAATCGGCTTGCTCCTCCTTCCTCTTCAGTATAGGTTTCACATCGATATCTTGAGCCCTCATTGCTTGCATTCCAGCAGTTGGACACTCCTTGGTTTGAGTTGGAGAACGAAGGGCACCTTTAACTGAACCATTGTCTTCTCTGAGCCTTGCAGATGCTGCACCAAAATCTGCCTGAGGATCCTTAGATAAACCACAGATCTCATCAATGGTGTCATCAAGGAGGTCAGGCACTACAGTATTGATGCTCATATTCATGCCATCATCCATGATTTCACTCATGTACACACGATCTGCAGCATCCTCTCTACCAAATGCCGCTCTATCATATTTGTCCTCCTCTTCCTGAAAGATAATAACACGCCCAGTCAGAACAAAGCATACAAATGTGCAAATAGATGGGTATGTGCCAAATACAAAAGTAAAAACTCCTTCCCTTCATTTAGTATCAGATTTAAGATAATTTTAGTGTTTTCAGGTTAATGTCATCTGGAATATACAACAGTCTAGTTTGCTTTATGATTTATCTTAGTAATAGTAATTAGCGAAAGCAAAAGGCCTTTGAAAGAAATGAACAGTCCTTAAGGTTCTGTTGAAACTGTGGAATAGACTCTTATCCCCTGCGGCATTTCCCTGGAAAAAGACCCCATTGCAAAAATCAAAAGCGAACATCACAACAAGCAAACAACATGAAGTGAGCAAATTGATGACAACGATACTCCAATCCTCCATACGTGGCACTTTTTCTACCCCGTTAGGAGACTCGAGAGCAATACACTCTACAGTTGAAACGTTTCATCAGCAAGCAGTAGGATGTTCATGAGTAGGAATAGCAAATGCAGAAGCCAAATCGGCCTTACTATCTTAATCAATGCCCTAATTTCCACAAACAATACAGCATCGAATAGTAAATGGTCAAATCAAATAAAATCGAAAGTTATTTTTCTCTCACCTCCCGATCCAGAGTCGGGTCGAGGCCGATCGAAACCCTAACCTCCTCTTCCTCGTCCTGCTCCTCCTTCCTACGGTCCTCACCCCTCACATCCTCCTCCTCCTCCTCGTCATCTTCGGGTTCGTCCTCAAAGTCCTGCTTGGACCGCCGCCTCCGGCCGCGGAGGCACCCGTTGGCATCGTAGAACGCGGACGAGCACGGCGTGTCGGCGCGCTCGGCCGCGGCGCGCTCCTCCTCCTCGTCGCGGGCCTCCGACGGGCGCGCCCAGCGCTGGCGCTCAACATCTCCGGCGGCGACAGACCAGGAAGCTGCCGGGAAGGAGGAGCTCGGGACGTCGCCGAAGAGACGCGACCCGAAGAGCCGCTTCACCCGCTCCTCGAACCCTTCCCCGGCTCCGCCTCCGCCTCCACCCCCGCCCCCCTCGGACGCCATGGATCGGACGCGAGGCAGCGAACCAATCTTACAGAAGCTTCTCGAAAGTTCCTCTCGGCCCGGCCGTGCGCTGTGGGTTTGAGATGGGGGTTTGCATCGAGCCTAAGAGGTTGCGAGGTTTGAAGTTGAAGACGGCAACTCGCGGTCGGTAATCGTTTCCGGCTTGGGCTGGGTCCGGGCTTTGGTGTCGGTAACGAACCGGGCTAGAACGTCGCATGCACAGGTAAAAGTGTAAAACATCGCGGGAACAACGTCAGTTTTTTTTTTTCGCGAATATGCAAAGATTGCGTATCTTTTCATTGATAGGAGAAGAGAGTTTACAGCAGGGGATTACAACGGCTCGCTATGCCATGTACACAAGATGGCATGGAAGCGAGCTGGGAGCATGACAGAGACGGGTGTGCTCAGCCCCTAAGATGAAACAAGACTAGCCCTCAGGTGAGATGTTTTGGATTTCGCTGGCGCCAGCCCTAGCCCATAGGCGCGCTTCGTCTTTGATGATGTCGGAGAGACGGGTAACCGATGGCTGCTCGCTGTTAAAGATGCATCCGTTCCGGTGCTTCCATAGCCACCAGGCGGTAAGGATGATGAGGGAGGCGAGCCTTTTACGGGTGGGGGTGGGTGCGTGATCGCACGAGGTAGCCCACCAGGAGTGGAAGTCGGTGGTTGCGCACGGTAGGTCGGCGGTGGATCGGACCCAACTGAGCATCTCATGCCAGACTTGGCGGGAAAAGGAGCAACCTGCGAGGAGATGTTGCATCGTCTCCGCGTCCTGATCGCAGAGGGGGCAGGTATCCGCATGGGGTAAGCCGTGGCGGGCGAGGCGCTCGGCCGCCCAGCAGCGGTCCTGGAGTGCAAGCCACACGAAGAGCTTGATTCGCAGCAGTGCCCAGGGCTTCCAAGTGAGCCGCCGGAACGGGTCCTCACAGGCACCAATGAATAGGGCTCGGTAGCAGGAGCGCGCAGAGTACGTGGCGGAGGGGTCCAGCGCCAGCTCAGGGTGTCTGGCGAGTCGGAGAGCGTGACATGGCGCACGCATCGCCAGAGCTCGATGTACTAAACCAGGGCAGCCGGGGCGAGGGCGCCGTGGATGTCCTGCACCCAGGATCGGTTGTGCAGCCCCTCCTGGACTGAACGGGACTTGCGCCTTCGGCGCGAGACGAGGGCGAGGACGAGGGGCGCGATCTCAGACACGGGACGCCCACCGATCCAGTGGTCGCACCAGAATCTACATGTGTTCCCGTCACCAAGGAGCCAGGAGGTGGAAGCCCGGAAGATCGCGCTGACCTCCGCGTCATGGGGGATGTGAAGATGGCTCCAGGGTCTCGTGGGGTCAGTGCGTTGCAGCCAAAGCCACCGGGTCCTCAACGCAATGCCAGCGCGCTGCAGGGCGCGGACGCCAAGCCCGCCGAGGGAGAGCAGTCGGCACACCTTTTGCCAGTTGACGAGGCATTGCCCACCGTTAGCCTCCTTACTCCCAGCCCAGAGGAAGCCACGGATGACTCGGTTCACCTTCTTGAGGATGGATTGGTTGAAGGCGATGGCGATGAGGAAGTGAGTGGGGATGGCGCACAGGACGTGACGGACCAGGGCGAGGTAGTCGCCTTTGGAGAGGAAGTAGGCGCGCCAGGAGGAGAGCTTCTTCTCAAGCTTGTGGACGACCGGCATGAGGCTCGAGGTAGACGGCTTGCGGATGGAAAGTGGAAGTCCCAAGTACTGGATCGGGAACTGCTTCACCGGGCATTGCATCTCGGAAGCGATAGTCGCAATGTGGGTCGGAGCACTGAATAGGGGTGGCCGAGCACTTGCTGAAGTTTGTGTGGAGTCCCGAGGCCATCCCAAAGCCACGTAGCAGCTCACGGACCGTGGAGATGTCATGCTTGTCCGGGTGGCAGAAGATGACTATGTCGTCGGCGTATAGCGAGATGCTCGAGGCCGCGTGTCGCGGGGTGAGCCGCTGGAGTAGCCCAAGCTCGACGGCGCCGAGAAGCATGGAGCTGAGGACATCGATGACGATGGTGAAGAGCATCGGTGACACCGGGTCACCCTGTCGAAGACCGCAAGCATGGATAATGGGGGGGCGGATGGCCATTGATCATGACGCGCGTGGAAGCGGTGGAGAGTAGGATCGAGATCCAGTCACACCAGCGTTGGCCAAAGCCCAGGTGCCGGAGGGTCTCGAGAAGGAAAGGCCACGAGACGTTGTCGAAGGCCCGCACAATGTCGAGCTTGAGAAGCATGCGCGGAACCTTGAGGTTGTGGAGGAGGCGTGCCGTCTGCTGGACCAGCAGGAAGTTGTCGTGGATGCATCGCCCGACGATGAATGCGCTTTGGTTGGTCGAGACCATGGCGCCAAGCCTGGGCGCGAGCCTAAGAGACAACACCTTCGCGAAAATCTTCGCGATGAGGTGGATGAGGCTGATGGGACGATAGTCGGAGAGGGTCTCGACATCTGGGCGCTTAGGGAGCAAGGTGAGGAGTGCTTCGTTGAGTTTTTGGAAGCCTTTCCCGTTGGCGGTGTAGAACTTGTCGAATGCCTCATGGATGTCATGCTTGACGGTGTCCCAACAGGAGAGGAGGAACTCTGCGGTGAACCCGTCCGGGCCTGGGGCCTTGCCCGTTGGCAAGCTTTTGACGGCTTGCCATATCTCCTCCTCCGTGAACGGAGCCTCGAGGTCAGAAAGGTGGAGTGGCGTGTCACGCAACAGGGATTGGTCGATGGTGAAGGCCCGGTCACCAGATGAGCCAAGGACACTAGAGAAGTACTCGAACGCCGCCTCGACCATGGCGTCGTGCTCGGAGACGTTGTGGGCGCCGACCCGGATGGAGGTCATGATGTTGCATTGTTTCCGGCGCGAGGCACCTTGTGGACGAAGACCGCCGTGTCATCGTTGCGGAGCCAGGAGAGACGTGACCGCTGGCGCGCAATGGAGTGCTCGAGGGAGGCAAGCCCGAGATAGGCGCACTTAAGCCTGCGCCTGAGCCAAGTCTCAGAGGGTGAGAGAGGACGGAAGTCCTGGGCGACATCGAGGCTGTAGCGAGACATCACCGATCGTGCGAGCGCTCCACCATTGGAGGCATCGCGCGGTGGCCTTCATGCGGGACACGATGCGTCTAAATGGGTCGTCCTCGGGCGCGACCGAGTTCCAAGCCTCAGACACCGTGCTATGGAACCCGTCCAACTTGGGCCAGAAGCGCTTGAAGTGGAATCTACGGGCACCCGGGGGACGCGCAGTACAGTCGACGACCAGTGGGCAGTGATCAGAGGCCGCAGAGGAAAGGTAGTGGAGCAGGCAATGGGGGTGGGCGATCTCCCAGCCGGAGGTGGACAAGATCCAGTCGTTCCGCACTAGGGGCGGCGTGTCACGCTCACTGGACCAAGTGTAGCGGCGCCCGTGCAGGTACATATCGCGGAGCTCCTCATCAGCGATGAACCTCCAGAACCGGCTCATGACACGGTGGTTGATGTTGGAGTTATTCTTGTCGGGTTCCGAAGCAATCATGTTAAAGTCCCCTCCAAGGAACCAGGGGCCAACGCAAGACTCTCGCACGTCGTGGAGGTCAGCCAGGAACTCCAGCTTGGTGTCATCGTCCGGCGGGCCATACACGCCGGTGATCCACCAGTGACCCTCACCGGTGGTAGGAGTGACCAAGGCGGTGACGTGATGCTCGCCAATTAGGGGGTTGGAGAGAGATACGTGGGATCGACGCCACGCAAGCAGCACACCCCCGCGAGTGCCATCAACAGGGAGAAAGTAGAAGTCCTCGAAGAGCGGGTCGAGGGTATCGGCGACGATGGTGTCCGTGATGAGAGCGAGCTTGGTTTCTTGAAGGCACACAATCGAGGGGGCGGCAACGGAGATCACGCGGTGGACGACCGTGCGTTTGGCACCAGAGTTTAAGCCACGCACGTTCCAAAATATGATCTTGAGGTCGTAATACATGGGAGAGAGGGGGGCGTTTATGACACGGAAGAGGCGTGTCGGCTAAGCCATGAGAATGCGGGGCGCAGCCCGCGAGCAAGAGGCCTCGACGGCAGGACCGGCGCGACCGGGAATCTGCCAACCAAAGAAGTCCGCAAACGCATCGACAACATCTTCGGCGAGGGGTCGCTCGAAGAGGAGCATGTACTTGTCCAGCAGCTCGTGCGGGATGGTCGCATCATCGCCTTTGATCAGTCCAAGGCGCCGTAGCAGCACGCGCTTGGCCTTCATCTCGGAGTTGAGTCCTAGATCAGATTTCGCGATCCGGAAGCTGCGGCGGGGCGTGAAGTTGGCGGGCAGCTCCTTCTTGCGACGGCGTGGCGCAGGCGCGAGGAGGAGAGGTTGGGTGCGGACGGAGAGCACGTCCACAAACGCCGCAAGTCTGTCGTTCGGAGCGCATGCAGGCATGCATGGGGCGCTCGGCGCGGGAGCAGCCGAAGGGGCATGCATGGTCATGGGGTCACCGCATGCAATGATTGGGCTTGGCGCTATGGGCGGCTGGGACGTGGGAGCTGGGCTCGAGTCCTGCGGACGAGGTGGGGCCAACGGCGAATCAAAAGCTGGGCAGGCCAGCGTTGGGGAAGCGTCGGGGCACACCGTATCCGAGGCAGTCGCTGGCGCAGGGGCTGGCCCACAGGGCTCGGTGCCAGCGGATGGTGCAGCAGAGGCTGCCGCAGCTGGCGATGGACCGTTGAAGCCAGATGCCCATTGGTCGGCTGGTCGAAGCCCAGTAGTGGAGGGGAGACCGGGTCCGTGGTGGTCAGCTCTATCGAGACAAAAGCTGGCTTGGGATCACGCCCCATCACAGGCAACTCGACAGGTGGCGGCTAATCACGCGCACCGGATGGATCGTGGGGGGGGCCATCATTGCCCAAAGCAGCGTGTGCACCCAACCGTACCAGCACAGGGTCCCGCGGGCCGACCGCAACAGTGCCTGGGTGGGGCCCCAGGATGCCACCCCAGCCGCGGCAAGCGGGCGGGCCATGGGGTGCGGCGGCGGTGCCTCCGTCAGCCATGACGTGAACCCGACGGACGGGCGGCAGCTCCGCCAGAGGGGGGGACTCGTGGCGCTGAGGCCACCGGGGGGGGCAGGAGCGGGGAACCCGGCTCGGAGCCGGCGTAGTCCTCGGAGGCCGGCGGCGGAGTGGGTGGTGGCAGAGGGCGACGGTAGTCCAGGCATTCTGCCAGGTGGATGCAGATGGGGAAGCGGGCGAGCCCGAGCGCGAGGCGCTCGGCGCGGTCGGGGTCAGTGTCCGGCATCACCGCGTCATTGTCAGGGAGAAGGAGCTCAGAAGAATGAGGAATGCCGTTGGGGTTTGTAGTCCAGGCGGTAAGCTTGAAGACGGACATGTTAGACATGTTGCGCGTCTCGGGGGCGAGGTTCTCCACCTTGCAGAACGGGGAGAGCACGAACTCAGCAGAGGAGCGAAGCCATGCGTGGTCAGGGACGCCGTAGAGCTCCAGCGACACGAGGAAGCGCGCGGACACCGGCTCGGACCCCGTCGTTCTACTCCATGGGTGGAAGATAAGCCGGAACCAGGGCATGCTCACCCGGCTGGCGGCGACGCGGGCGCGGGGCGAGGTTGGAGAAGAGGATGAGAAAGTCCTCAGGGGCGTGCTGGTGAACAGAGAAGTCACGGGCAGAGCACTGAAAGTGGGAATGCAGAACTGCGACCACCTCCTCGCAGGAAACACCTGAGCGGCATCCCGCAACCGTGGTGAGCAGGGCGCGCTCCAGAGCCTACTCAGCGGCGATGACTTTGGCGCAACAAGGCAAGTAGCATATGGCCGCGGCGGGACGGTGCGAGGGGTGCCCGGAGAGCGGCGCAGCACTAGACATGGCCGAGGCAACCGGAGAGATCGAGCGCGAGGGAGCAGCCTGCCTGGAGGACGCGGGCAGCGAGGAGCTAGAGCTCGGGCGGTCGACGGGCGAGGAGCCAGGCGTCGGCAGGCCCAAGGAGGTGTGGGTGGTCGCCGCAGAGTCGGAGAGGGCCACGGGGAGGCCGGGGCACTCGGAGCACGGAGGCGAGGCGTAGCGGCGTAG
>CBMN010037307.1:251-13862 GCA_000582825.1 Hordeum pubiflorum
AAGATTTGAAAATCAGAAAAAACAAATCGAAAAAATCGAAAAAAAATTAAAAAAAAATCAAAAAAATACCTTTAGTCCTCCAGCCCCCGCTCCAGAAAGCTGCCACGCGGAGCCCCTTTGTCCCGGTTCGTAATCCAACCGGGACTAAAAGCGGGGGCCTTTAGTCCCGTTTGTTTTGTCCCGGTTCCAGAACCGGGACGAAAGGCCCTCTGGAACTGGGACTGATGCCCTGTTTTCTACTAGTGCAGGTACACCTAATAAGAGCATCCCTAGCTAGTATCTCGTCTATACGGTGATCTGTAGCAGATATACACTAAGTACGTGAGCGAAAAAATGCTCTCAAGCAGCTCGTCCATCCCGTAGTTTATTGCTTCACATCATCTACATTCCGCCCCATATTCTCCAAATTGATACTCCCTCCACATTCTCTATATGGAAATTAAGACCAAAATATACATATAAAAATAATATAGACAGTTTATCTGTTTCTCTATGTACAAGCATTCGCTCGCAGCTCATCTGTAGGAATTCAAGAGGATTTGGATCGTTTGGATATTGTTCTATATCGGTTGTTTGGTTCACATGATTGAAATCCTTAGGAGGAAAATTTACATCGACTCAAACCCCTTGCTAGAATTCCTTTGTTGTAAGGAGACATGGCACTATATTCATGTGTTTATCCTAAACATGCATTCTGAGAATCCTACGAAGCAAATCAATGAGGCCGTATGTAGAATTTATGTGAAAAATTTGCATGCAGAACATGCCCCTATGCTGGAAACTTGAGCCTTTGGTGAGGCCCGCTAAAATGGAACACAAGTTCCTCCACTTAATGTCATGGTGGGCACTAAGCCCTAGGACTCAAACTCCAGAACATTCGACGTGTATGGGAGCCAGTATAACATTGACCTTACTACAGCGGTAGAAAAAACTAAACTTGACCTAACGCTGAAACAAAATAAAATGTTGCTGCGAACATGGATAATGTTAATAGACGCAATCAAACTGAGGTTCGTGAGGTGGAACTTCATGACTTACTTTGAGACGTGAAACTTGTGATACATTTCAAAGGTGCTACGCTGGGAGCAAGAGGCTCTTTTTAATAGGGGCCGTTCTGTTGGTGTTTAGAGCTATACTATGGCCACATTGCTTTTTGTTTTTGTGATTTTCTTTGCTTTATCATCTTTTCCTCTTTTGTAGCAGGACATTTGTTTCATTAACGAAATCAAAGAGTGAGCTCTCTTTATTAAAAAGAAAAGAGCAGCGAATTAGATTTGAACAGATAATTAGACAGCAAATGGGACGAATTGAGATCAATTGTGATATTTTTGTTTTGTTTTGTAGTAACTAAAATCACGACAGGAATTATGGAACGGAGGAAGTACCATACGTTCCCAAAAGGTATGGAAGAGTCAGTTTGATCATCATAGCTGATAACATATATTACTGGCGGAGGGGCATGGAGCAGCATGTGACCATCCGTGATTCCACGCACTCGTGTTGGCGCCTCAGAAAAGATTCGCTGCAGCCTCGTACGGCCAGGACAAAGTCATGTGGGTGCCATGCCACGTTCATCACATGCGTACATAAAATATAAGCAATCATATAGCCTTCTCTTTGAAAAAAGAGAGTATATATAAAAATAAAATAAAATCAGGCAGTACGTTCCATCACCGCACCAACCGGCCGCTGCAGAAAATGAAATCAGGTAGTATGCTACAAGGAAAGTAGCATACCGTACATTGAGCAAATTAAGCCATGGCTGCTGAACCAGTAGTAGTTCCATCGACGATGAGTGACCCAGAGAGATCAACAGCACAAGAAGAAGAAGATGTCTTGCCCAAAGATTTCGTGGCCACACTTCCAGCAAGAGAGGGGTGGTCTGAGCCACTCGTTCAATACCACGACTACTGGTTCAGGCCGAGGCTCCTGGAGCGGATCCTGCTGGTGAAGCAGGCCTTCGTGCCCGGCGCCGACGACATCATCCTCGCCACGCAGCCCAAATGCGGCACCACCTGGATCAAAGCCCTCGCCTTCACCATCACCAATCGGTCCCGCTACGGCTCCTCACGCGCCACCATCAGCACATCGTGCCGTTCATCGAGATCCCCAACGCCGGCATGAACAACCCCGACATCCACGCACATGCCCATGTCGTTGCTCCCGCCGGGCACGAGGTCGGTCGGCTGCCGGGTGGTGTACGTGTGTCGGGACCCCAAGGACGCGCTGGTGTCGAGGCTGCACTTCGAGAACAAGGCGTTTCCGGGCACCAACCTGTCCATGGACGCTGCTTTCGGCATGTTCTGCAAAGGGTTCTCGCCCTACGGCCCCTTCTGGGACCACTGCCTCGAGTACTGGAGGGAGAGCGTGGCGAGGCCGAACAACGTTCTTTTCTTGAAGTATGAGGAGATTAAGACCGATCCGGTGCACGGCGTGAGGAAGCTGGCGAAGTTCCTCGGCGTCCCGTTGACGGAGGAGGAGGAGAGCGCCGGTGTTGCTCAGGAGGTGGTGCGGCTGTGCAGCTTTGAGAAGCTTACCAGCCTGCAGGTGAACCAGGTCGGCGGCGTTCGTCATGGTGATAAAATTCACATCGGCAATTCTGTGTTTTACAGGAAAGGAGAAGTGGGGGACTGGGCAAACCAAAGTTGCACCGCATCGTCCAACACAAGCTCCAGGGATCTGGCCTTGTGTTTTGAGTCGTTGTTATCTCTTCTCTTCTCCTTTCCTCATCATGTAGTCGCACATTTCAGCAAGAGGAGTTTGTTTCTTTTAAGTCTATATATGTTCATTGTGGTTCAGTTAATGTTGCACATTTCAGTGAGAGCAGTTTGTTTCTTTACTATGTTCATTGTGGTTTATAACAAAAATGCTAAAAATCCGATGTCAGATTTTTGGACATGGCAAATCGAATTATTTTCATGGCGATTCATATTTGTGCGAGGATGGAAAATTTAGTGTGCAAGCACAACAATTTCTTGGCAAAAAATAATAATAAACTGAGACAGATTTGCATGCTCGACAACTAAACTTGCCATCCTCAACTAACACAACTTGCCGTGAAAAACGTTCGATTTGCCATACCTAAAAGTCCGACGTTCGATGGATATCCAGAGCGACAACCATGGCAGGGCCTGCGGCTGCAAGTGCCATGGATGCCTCCATCGGGATCCCCTTCCCCACAGATCGAGCAGGCAGGCGGCTCCAAGATCCGCGACGGCCGCAACGGTACTGATGGCTTGGAGAGGAGGCAGCAACGTTCCTGCCCTTCTCTCCGTCTGGTGCGGCGTTGTGGGAGCCGACGAGGTATGTGTGACTCTGCCTCCTGCGGCGGCAGTGACAACAGAGGAGCTGCAGGTCTTTGAAGTTAGTAACCTCGAACTCACAGTGGTGATACAATGGCATCCCGTCAACAGGAGATCTCTACAGATGGTGGGAACGAAATTATCAACTTAACTGCAACTGCCTTCCTAAATGACACTACAACAACACCGGGGCATACTCTCCAAACTTCTACTTTTATTTCTTGATGAGGTATTGCGCGGTATATTACACTCGAGCAGTCGACCTATCAAAACGACTCCTATTTATTTCTTTATATTGATATATACGGTATCCAGGAGCAAGTTACTAGAGGTTGGACGAGCGGTCGGCGTACTCCTGGACCATCGCCCCAAAGAGGGATGACGGTTGTTCGAGCAACCTTGACGGTGCATCGAATTCCTTTACCAGACCTGTACACAGATGCTGAGATTTTAGAATGCCATTCTGGAACAATAAATGGCGTGACTGACTGAACCAAGTGAAAAACAGGACTCATTTATCTATGGAAAGGAGGTAGTAAATGGGTACAAAGCAGTGAGACTAGAGAGAGATACCTGCGTCCAGCACCAAAACTCTATCACAGTCCATGACCGTCGGTATTCTGTGTGCAATGCTGATAATTGTACAGGATGAGAATTGTTCTCGCGTGATCTTCTGAATCGTGGCATCGGTTTGAGAATCAACTGAAGCAGTTGCCTCGTCCATAAATAAGATTTGGTTCTGCTTCAATATCACACGACCAAGGCATAGAAGCTGTCTTTGGCCTACGCTCCAGTTCTCACCGCTATCGGCCACTGTGATGAAAGTAAAGGGATGAGCATATATTATTAACTGTTTAATAAAACATTAGCTCTGTTTTCTTCCCTCAGATTGTCAGTGTTCATTTGGCAACTATCATAGTTACATCAATTATTTCCTGTACATGGTACTAGGCTATAATGTGATGAGGATTCCGCACCATGTATGTATGTCATGATATTGACAACCAAAAGGTCTGCAAGTTATAGAAGTTACTAGCTGCACTATTCAGTCCATTTATGTTTTGAAAAAGTGCGGCCGTTCAGAACTTTGGACTAGTAAACAATCTTACTTAACAACTAGCCCACACATCTTCACTCACAACTGCGGCAAACATAATTAAGTGATTAAGCCTGAGTGGCAGATGCAATTTTAGCCAACAAAAAATACAACTGAAGCATACAAATGGCGAACCTAGAGCATCGAGCTTTTCAGCTTTTGAAGCTACCACATCTTTCAGTTGGCAACGCTCCAGAGCCTGCAAACATGTGACGTAATTACCACAGCTAATTAACACGGTATCAAGGAGGAAGTCTGAAACAAATGCGTTACGTACACCATACCTGCCATATTTCAGCATCTGAATACTGCCCAACTGGATCAATGTTACTTCGAATCGTCCCTTCAAAGAGAACTGGCTCCTGGGGAATTATGCCGAAACGGGACCTAAGATCATGCAGACCCAATGCACATAGGTCTACTCCATCAATGATCATCTTCCCCTCTGCAGGTTCTACAAGCCTGAACAGTGCTTGAATCAAAGTTGATTTTCCACTGCCTGTCCTTCCTACAACTCCTATCTTTTCACCACCTCTAATGCTCACATTAATGCCCTTCAGAATTAGAGGTGTATTTGGCCGATACCTAACCTGAAAGGATAGAGCTCAGTTAGTTGAGAAAATCCCCAATGACAAAGAGAAATATTCGACACATTCAACACTTGATCCAGTGTAAGACAGACCAGTAGTTTTATGCCACATTCATGTGGAATAAGTTCAAAGTAAAAATAACTACTAAGTATGAAACTGTGCATATTAAAGTACTTGGTCCTTCTAACCTTTAGACCGCTGATGTCAATATCTCCATGCGTGGGCCAATTTGGAGGAAGATGATCCTCTTTTCTCCATGCTGCCTCAGAAGGAAGAGTGCTGAACTGGTTTACCCTCTCTACAGCAACCATATCATTTTCCAACATACAGCTGATCGATATTGCAAAGTACACCAGAGAATTGAGGGAAAGGCCATACGAAAGAGACATGCCAACAAATTCTGCAACAAGTTAACAGAAAATCAGTTTCTCCAGCCTATAAAAGGCTCATGATCTTAAATCTACAAAGAATACATTACTAGATATGCCAGTTAAAATACATTATCTATCCAAAAAGGAAGTTAAAAAGTTACAATTGGTTGATTAATTATGCAACAATTTGTTGAGAAAAATAATCATCTACGCCTTCATCCTGGAGTACCAAGATAAACCAAAATGCAGTACATTGTTCTTAAACTATTCATCTTTTATTACTGACATGCTGCTGAATTTAATGAAGCAGAAACTAGTATCATTGTGCTGATAACATGTTGCCGCTTGAGAAAGTTAAGATAAAATCCTTGTATTTTCAATTGGTACCTTTCTTGATAAAATTGCTGGGCAAGCTGATCATCAGGAAAGCAGTAATTGACAATACGAGTGTTCCAATCAGCTCCAGTCGGAACCCAAGCCACTCATTTGCTGCATAATTGTGGAAGTACATGCGCAAACTTGAATTGATTCTGTCTAAATTCTCCTGGAAAAATTCATTTTCCTTCTTAAAACATCGTATGGTTGTAGCACCTACAACGGTCTCAGTAAAGTGATCGATAACCGGTGCCTTGGTTACTCCTTCAAGTCGAGTTAGCTCCCGAGAAGTTGCAAGATAGCGATTCTACAGAAAAGAGCGAAATTGCAAATTATAATCAGCATTCTCTTCTTCTGAGCAGAATTAGCTAAGGTGCTTTGAGGTGAACTTTACAATAATGGCATACCCTGTACCAAATGTTCAATAGCAGAAGCGGAATTACAGCTATAACTGATGGCCAGGCAACCTGACAAGTGACAACTATGGTGCTCAATACTGAAATGTACATTGAAATTGTCAGGCCAACCAAAAATGCGAGCACAACATCGATCGTTGTTTGGTCAGATGATGCCTGAAAAGACAAGGGAGAGATATCAAATCAGTATTTCAGTACCCAAAAAAAATGTAACCCTCTCTTCTGTCCTTGCAAAAAAATATGAAAACTTACTATTCCTTTTATAAATTTTAGAGTACAAGTGCCATTTGAAAAGGTCAAAATTAGAGTTGCTAGCACTTATTTAAATTGATAGGAGAGGATTGGGCAAAAAGGTTTGCTGAGGTATAGATATAATTAACTTGGGCAAATGGGCAAGTTAATACTATCACAAAATAAAAACCTATGAAGAGATTTACCCGACTAAGAATTCTTCCTGAAGGAGTGGTGTCAAAAAATGACATTGGGGCATGCAAAATGCTGTCAAACATCTTCCTGAAAAAGATCTGAGCTGTTTGAAGTCCCATGACCGTCTCAAGAAAAGTCTTGATTACTTGAAGTACCATTGAAACACCAGCTATGGCAACATACACTCCGATAAACAGTGACGGATTGAACGGAATGCCGCCCGATGTTTCATATGACAGCCAATAGTCACTAGCCATATCAGAAGCTTGCCACACCAATGATAATCCAAATATGCCCACAATTCCCCACCAACCCCAAGCCTCTGTCATGTATAACTTGTACACACGCCAACTTACTTGGCCACTCTCTCTTTCCTCTTCTTGTATAATCTTAGAAGTAGATGCTTCTATTTCTGGTGCAACGATCACCTTCTCGCCCTTTCCAATGGATCTAGAACGAAGAGACGGGATTCTGACTACTGCAGGATGAGAATGTTCAGTCTTCTCTACTTGTCGACTCTGTTCCACCAGTTCCATTGAACTATCATGAGCAGCAACAAGAGCTGAAAAACCTGAGCCTGTTTCTAGTAGCTCGTCAAATTTTCCTGACTGTGCAATCATACCGTCTTTCATGACCTGTTTATTTCCATGGTGAAGATTATTTATCGAAGACTAAGTCAAGTACATACCACACAGGTTCTAGCAATGTTCCCTTCTTCAAGAAGAGAACCAAAAAGAAATTACCTTACAAGTCACATATAAATCTCTTTTAGAGGAATAGCTGATAACATAACTACATGACAAAATTATGCAAACCACATGAAGGAAGTGTGGTAACCTTTCAGTGATCACTCGTCTGTTTACACCTATACAGTTCAACTATACAAAAACAACATGAGTGTTCTATTATTTATGTTGATTGTTCCAGATAATAACTGAAATCTTGCTCGCTAACCACTGGATAGTACAAGAGTATGCTAAGAAGTAATCATACCAACAGACTTCAGGTATAATTGCATATAAGAATGACATCAAACTGAACATACTGCAGCAGTGCAAGCTCTAGGCAGATGCTACAGCACTACTTGCTTTGGACGAAATTAAAAACACTTCAACTTTTGTTATGTTCATCAACGAACAGACTATGAACTTACAAATATGTTGTCCACATTATGCAAGAAATCCACTTGGTGAGTAACAAGCAAGATGGTCTTTCCCTTGAGCGTGCCCCTTAGACATTCCTGCAGAGGAGCATTCACAAATATAAGATGTTCTAACTTTTTTCTGAATCAGATGTATATGGACACATTTTAGTGTGTTTGTTTACTCATTTAAGTCCGTTTGAAATATCCAAAACATCTTATATTTATAAACGGAGGGAGTATTTCACAAGTATATAAACATCTTGTATTTAAAAACAGTGATTATTTGTGACATATTAGAACAGTGATTATTTGTGACATATTAGAACAGTGATTATTTGTGACATAACAGGAACAAAGCAGCATACGATATTTTTGGAAGAAACAAAAAACATCACAAGTGAAGCTAAATATGCAGAAAACACAAGATTGATTTATTTATGTTTGCAGGGAAAACATATGATCAATCGAACAACCACAATATCTTCCCTTAGTCTGCTTCCCTCTCTATTTCCAGCATTTGCTATGTAGCTAAAACTTATCTATCATGGCACTAATGACAGAGATGAATAATTTTCCGAACTATCTCAACAAGCAGGCAGAAAGCACTGCAGGGGTCAGGACTCAGGACACAGTAACACAGCATAAAAAGCTAAACAATGTTGACGTTTCAATATTGATTAATATCTGGTTGATTGTTTTGAGATGAATGCAGGTGAACATTAAACTGTATGGATAAAAAGAAAAGAATTACCTTAAAGATATACGAACCAGTGTGTGCATCAACAGCACTGAAGACATCATCAAGGAGATATACGTCGCAATTCTGATAAACTGCTCTGGCAAGCTGAATGCGCTGTTTCTGCCCACCACTGAGATTGATCCCTCTCTCTCCTATTTCAGTCTGGTCACCAAATTCCATCATTTCCAAATCCTTTTGCAGACAGCAAGATCGTGTAACCTCTTTGTATCTTTCAGCATCCATTGGCTGGCCGAATAAGATATTCTCTTGAATAGTCCCATTTTGGATCCAAGCTGTCTGTGCAACATATGCAGTGCTACCACATACCCTTACCTATTGAAAAATGCGACATGGTTAAGCAAACAAGCACGACAGTCGGAACTACAGGGAAGCATATATGAGGTGGAATTTATATAGGCAATGCTAAAGTGCTTCCAATCGTTGTCATCATCATATTCTTAGCAGAAAATGGAAATACTGAAACGGAGGAGCAGAGCCTACAGAGCGTCATGAAGAATTCTGTTTTACTACCTCTAAATTTGTCACAAGAACGTCCAAGTACCATGAAGATACCAAGAAAAGACTACTTGAATTCTATCTATAATAATGTCAACAATGGAAGATATGCCACTCCTAGATAGAAATGTGATTCATCCACACAACTTAAAACAAAAACGCCAAATTTTACACTTCCACAAAATTGTGGTACACTGGCTTGAAATTAATGGTTGGACCGTTGGGCACTTCATCAAAACATAAATCAGACACAGAATAGCATAGATTGGGTCAAACAGGGGGAAGCATTCCGACAAACATGTGGCAGGCTTAACTGGCACATCAATTACCAAAAGCAGACTAGCAGAATTATTGGATTTGCAGCTAAACTTGCTTCTCTGCTAGTCTCCTTCTCTCTGACAACAACAATGATAGATCAGTACCAAGCAGGTAGGTTCCAGTTCTTCGGGTGATTCCAGAATTCCCACTCGATACTTGAAGAGCCTTTCCTACTAGTGAGAATGACAGTTTAACTGCAGTTTTCTACCCACCTGAGAGTTCAGCCATTACCCCTTAATTCAATAGAATTGCATTTCTCAGTTGTATTATTTGAACTTGCACCCAACTCGCTGATTTTAACCATTCCGAAAATAAACAGGCAAAATCCTCGCAGTTTAGCGTAAGAGTGTCGCACGAATAGTTATAAAAAAAAAGTAAGGTTGCACAAAGTGAATGAGCAAAATGCACAGTATTTTGAAAACTAAGGATGTTGTTTTGTATAACACGCACTTACTTCGCCTGAGACCTTGTCCATCTCCCCCATAATGCAGGACAGCAGTGACGACTTGCCAGACCCGACCATTCCAACCACCGCCGCAAGCTCGCCTTTCCTCACCTTCATATTAATCCCCTTCAGCACTGTCTCTAGCACTGGTGCCTCCTCCACAATTCTCTCATCCTCCTCACCTTCACTGTCATCATTTTCCTCTTCTTCCTTTTCATTCTCCTTCTTGCCCCTCACGTCCCATGCAAACATGCCATCGCTCACCTCCACGACCACCCGGTCCGGGCCAGTAACAGTGTCAAGGACATGCTGCACTGTAGTGTCATCGAGCTCTGCATCAAGCAGGTACCTGTCAAGCCTTCCAAGCGACACGGTCGCCTGCGTCACAGCGGCAATCGCCTCTGGGAAGCTCTGCATAGGTCCATCGAGCATCCGAAAGAACGCGGTGGCTGTGAACACCTTGCCAGCGTCGAGCTTGACACCTGTCAACACGCAGGTGCCAAACACGAGAACGGTCATGGCAAGCGGGCCGCTCCAGAGCACGATGGTGTTGGCACACATGAAGTACATGTACTTGGCCAGCCACCCGAGCTCGGCCTCCCTGAGCTCACTAATCTTGGAACCAAACGTCTCCTCCCATGCCTGCAGCTTGATCACACGCATGTAGTTGAGCAATTCGGTGATGGCCTTCATGCGCTCATCGCGCTTGCCAAGGAACTTGAACTGGTACTCCATGTTCCAGCGGTTGGCGAGGGCCACAGCCACGGTGACCACAGCGATCGCGGCGACCGCGGTGAGCACAGATGGGCCGAGGTGGGTGTAGAGCAGGGCGAGGGCGACAGTGATCTGCAGCGGCATCAGCCAAAGGTTGTGGAGCTCGTGCGTGACATTGGACACCTCCTCGGCATCCACCTCCATGTAGTTCACGATCGTGCCGGCGCCATGCGCACGCCGCGCACCCGTGGACAGCCGCAGCGACTTGCGGTACACCACGGCAAGCAGAGCAGCATGGATGCGCATCCCCAGCTTCTGCCCCTGGAACTCGTAGTGATGCGACGCGAGAGTCTCGGCGGCCTTGCCGGCGAGGAGGATGGCGACCAGCTGCAGCCCCTCCGTCATGTCTCCGCCACGGCGAACGAACTGGACGAACCTGTCCACGAGCGACGGGCCGATGTACATGACCGAGAGGTGCGCCACGCCAAGCGCGGCGGTGAGCAGGAACTGGGGCCAGAAGGACCGCAGCAGCGCCGTGATCACCGGGTGCCCGGCCTTGGACCCCGGCACGGGGGGCGCCGGCCAGTTGGACACGAACAGAGCGTACGCGGCCTCCGCGGTATCGGAGGGCGCCACCGGCGGGACCTCTTCGGCGCCGAGAGCCGCTCTGTAGCCCTTGGTGATGAGCGGGTTGATCCAGCTGAACGTCGCCAGCGAGAGCCACGAGGCCGTCGCGTACGAGGTCGCCGCCTCAGCGGCACGATCAGCCGCACCGCCTCGCTCCTCCTCGCTGGTGGCCGCCGCGGATTCACCGAGGCCGCTGGAGCCGTCGAGCGCGAAGTATAGCAGAGGAAGCGAGAGCACGAGCGCGGCGAACGCGACGGGGTCATCGGGGAGGACCGGCTCACCTGCGACGAAGCGCGCGGCCGCGGACCCGGAGAAGAGCGCGGCGAGCAGCGCGGTGCCGAGCCAGAAGACGCGAAGGTGCGGCGGGTGGGCGCGCGCCGGGGCGGCCCCGGCCTTCTCCGCCGCGACGGTCCCCGCGGCGGCGAGGTGCGCGAGGAGGTGCGCCGCGAGGAAGGCGCGCTGGACCGCGGCCCACGCATCCCCCTCGCCATCCGCGGGGAGGAGCAGGAACGCGAGCGCGAGCAGCACGAGCGATGCGGCGGCGAGAGCAGAGGAGGCCCCCAGCGCGAGCCTGTGGCGGAATCCCCTCCCGCGGGGACGGGCCGCGGCCGGCTTCGCGAGCAGGGGCTCGTCCTCCTGCTGATCCTGGCGCGCGCGGCGGGAGAGGCGGAGGCGGGCGCGGAGGGAGAGGGCGAGGGCGGCGAGGAGGAAGAGGAGGTCGAGGGCGGCGAGGAGCGCGCGCTGCGGGCAGGGGGAGAGGAGGAGGAAGGCGAGGCGGTCCGGGAGGGACGCGGCGGGGGGCAGGGAGCAGGCCGTGGTGGCCAGCCACCACGGGGCCGGCATGGCGGCGGCGGCGTCAGTGGAGTGGCGGAGGCGGGCTGCGCATTTGGTTGGGGTTGTTGGTGCGCGCGTGAGGAGGCACGGCACGGGGGTTTCGTTTTCTGCCCTTCCTTTTTGCGGGTTTCGAGAAGGGGAGGGGGAGCGAGGACCGGGTCATGGGAAAGCTTTTTGAATATTTTGGCCAGGGAACGGGGGCGCGGCATCCATCCGCCCATGTGCGTGGGGTCCGGCCGGACGGGTGGAAGAAGAAGAAGCAGCAGCAGCCACTCGCCGTCGTCGTCGTGGTCGTCCCCTCCAGTGTGGAGTGCGGACACGTAGCGGCGGGGGCGTCCAAGGTCCAACAGCGCGACTAGGGAGGGTGATGCGGCGTCGTGGAAATGGGGGCGCTGCCCGGGGGAATGGACGGGGCGGACGAGGCCGGCCGGCGTTGATTTCCGGAACGGAAGAGCGTCGCATTCTCCATATGCCCTGTGTTTTCTGTTTTTTTTTTTTTGCGTGTAAAAGCTTGTATTACTCAATCAATATCAGGATTACAATCAACTCTGCTAAGACCATATGCCCTGGTTTTGTGTGTGTGTTTGTGTGTACTACTTTGACTCACCGAGCTTTGACAACCAGATAGAGAGGAAGAATAGTTCCAGACATGGACAAATTTGTGTTTACTAGTAGTAACGTTGATACTCGTAAAATTGTACTCCTACTAGAGATGCGACGACGAACTTAATTTGGTATTATCCTTTTTGAGAAACTTTTAGTCAAACCAAGAACTAAAATTTCTTTGCGGCGCAGAAATAGCGTTTTAGCACGTGCGAAGGGTGGTTGTCTTTCTAGACCCTGCAAAATTTAACGCACCGCTGTAGCGCTTCACCAGGCGCAGTAAAATACATCGCGTGTCCAGCCGGCGCTTGGTAAATATGACACGACACATACCAATTTGACAATATGAGATAACATGATCTCAAACATTAAAAATATGTAAAATCATGAGTTGAGCAACATAGCATGGTTCAAATTCATCTAACCACAAGCAAGTTCATTACAAATGAATGAAACATCAACAATCATGCTCCATCTTCTTCCTTCTCGTCTTCCTCCTCTTTTTCCTCCTCTTCTTCATCTTCAAGCACCCCATCATCACTGGAAACTCGGACGCTGTTCGCACTATCTCCAAAGGCATCATGCGAGGTGCTCTCGTGCCTCCCATGAGAGACCCAAAACTCATGCCTCCCATGATAGCTCCCAAGCCACCCATGCCTCCCGTAGTTGCTCCCATGCCGCCCATGCTTGTTCTCATGCCTCCCATGATAGCTCCCAAGTCTCCCATGCCTCCGAAGCCTCCCATGGTAGCTCTGAAGCCTCCCACGGTAGCTCCCATGCATTCCATGCCCGTTATTTTTTTTGGACCAAGAGTTGATCACGGCAAAGGTTGATGTACTCCTTTTTCCTATCATCGAAATTAGATGTGTCCATGAAGAAGGGGTGCTTCTCATATTCCAACAATCTAGCTTGCTCCTCCATGCCCAATTTCTTCTCCTCCAATGCCACCTTCCTCTCCTNNNNGCCACCCTCCTCTCCTCGGCTGCCCACTCTTGGTTACTTGCCACCCTCCTCTCCTCGGCCGCCACCCTCCTCTCCTCGGCTGCCCACTCTTGGCTCCTTGCCACCCTCCTCTCCTCGGCTGCCCACTCTTGG
>CBMN010037308.1:0-22022 GCA_000582825.1 Hordeum pubiflorum
GAGTTTGAAAAATTGTTAGTAGTGGCGCACCACACCCACGGTGCGCCACTGCTAAGTGATGCCCAAAGTCCACCCCCCTCCTGAGGCTTACCAATGACGCACCATTGCCAGGTGAAGAAAAAAATAGCAATGACGCATTGGACTAAAGGTGCGCCATTAAAAAAACAATAGCAATGGCGCACCTGCTTCTCGTAGAAGCAGGGTGCGCCACTAATAGGGATATTGGGGATAGGCCTTTTTCTAGTAGTTACTAGTGGCATTGGGTCACTATATGTAGATATTATATATGTCAGCTTGCATGCGCTCGTGGATCACGTGCATGTATGATAAAGCTTGCACGGGTCCATCTACCTGCTGCATCTCGTATGATGCTACCGTGAGAAAGGTTGCATTATTATGTTATTAATGACCAGGTTAGCCAGTTTTGCACGTATTGCCGCTAATTAAACTATCGTGAGAAACTTTTAGGAAAATTAACTCAAGATGATAGATAGCTACACGCCAAATGGACATGTCAAAATCCAGACCTTGATCTTCAATGGCGGAGCCCCGGAGGCATGTGAAGACTAGAAAAAATCGGTGAAGAAACTTTATTTAGGTGCTAAGCATAAGAATTAGTTCCAATGCCCAACCAGTGGACATGAATACATGATTAACACGAAGCAGTTAGGCTATTGGATAGGAACGAACTACTGTCTCCACACGTACGTGAGACGTCGATGTGTCTCTTTTTCACTCTTTTTTTTTCAATTGTGAGGACGACGACGACATGTCTTTGGGTCTTTCTGATGCATGTTTCTTTCAGCCAATATATGGTTTCCCTACACGCTGAGCAGAGTCAATCAACGTGCATACGGCCGTTGCTGTCAAGGAAAGGTAGAGGAAATTAAGTTCCCCAGCTAATAAGCTCGCAAAGCTGCTGTCACAAGTCACAGCAGTTCGCAAGCTACTTATATACTATATACAGCAAGATGCTGCTCTCAATGTTAATGTGGCTGATGGATCCCTGGAAGGTCACGACTATAAGAAAGTGACTTTGTTTGCCGAAAAGGTTGAAGAGAGCTCGATCATGCGCGCTGTTCGTTTCCGTAAGCAGCAGTTCGACAACTTGTCTTGTAACGGATGTGTCCTGATTACAACGCGCTCAATGATACTATCTAGTTATCGCCTACTGAGGGGGACGGCTTAGTTTCTCAAAACTTGTAGATCTGTCCGGCTTGTACTCTCTCCGTTCCTAAATATAAGGCATTTTAGAGATTTTACTATGAACTACATACGAAGTAAAATGAGTGAATCTATACTCTAAAATATGTCTACGTACATCCGTATCTAGTTCATAGTGAAATATCTAAAAGGTCTTATATTTAGGAACGGAGGGAGTACATGTTTGGTATCATATATTTTCTTCACGGAAATCGTTGGGAGAACGTTGAGATCAATGCAAAGGAGGGAAAGCTAGAGCGGAAATTTGTAGGGGCACGTAGGTGCGGGGGGGCATGCACCTGTGCAGTCCTTTTCGGTCATCCGATTGATTTAAGATTCGTGAAGTGTGAGCCTTGGACATTTGATTTCTGTAGGTTGAGGTCCATCATGCATGAATTTCACAGCTTTTGACCCATTCCCCCACCACCCATTTCTTTTTCATTTCATCTATTAATTTCAACCTACTATATCTTTTGCATCTAAAGACAAAAATAAATTTTGTTTGCATATTTGTGTTTGTCGCGACAAAAACTTTCGAACAAGACCAGTCTTGGATACATTTTGACAACTTTTTTAAAAAAGTTCCAAGCTTCAAATATTGAAACTTGGTAGTTGTAACATTAAGTTTTACCAAGTTTCATATGCTTTTAGGGTTTGGGCTTAGGGTTTTACTTTTCGTTTTCTAAACTTGCTAAATTTATCATTATTTCATCAAGTTTTAGTAGTTAAAACTTGTGTGGCTGCCCGATTTGCCTCGCAATACGCAAAGTCAATGGATTCCACATGAGGGCGCATCAAGTTTTAAGTTTTAATTTCTGAAACTTGCGATTTTGTTGCTCCCTCGTACCAAGTTTCAACAGTTTCAAACTTAACTTTTTTTAAACTCATCAAAACGTATTCAAAATAGATTTTATTTGAAATCTCTTGGCGAAGCAACACGGCTCTGAAAACAACATTTAAATTGGACATGCCGTTCAAAAGATGTAAAAGATTCAAAATTAAAAATCAAAAGAAAAAGGATGGGAGGTGGGATGAGTGGAGCTACCAAAAGTTGTGCGCATGAACGCATCCACATCTATTAAGGGCTAAAACACATGCAATGAGTAACCAAATTTCTAAATCATGAGGCATTCGAGCGGCTACAAATCTACATGCCCCGGGAAGTGGGTGCCACAAATCCTCGTCCAAGCTAGAGTCGATGATTTTGAAGAAGGTGGTTGTAGCACTGCTACTGTAGATTTGGTTATCAACGACGGGCCTAAAAGCCCTACCAAGGATGTGTTTTGGGCCCGCCACTGATAACATGCCGCTAGTAGTAGCTGGTTATCCACCCCTAAAAAAGTAACTGGTTATCCATAATACCAGGATTTTACGGCCTCTTTATCCACACGAATTTCAGTGGTATTGTGTCCCTATGAATGTATCTTCATAGAACTTGATCACTTTGTACTTGATTCCAATCAAAGGAAAAAATATTGATCAAGTCAGACCTCTTGGAAAATTCGTTTCCATCTACGACAATACAACTCCCTTAAATATACCATCCCGCAAAAAAAAATACAAATATACCACTCGTATATTTTTGTTTTTTCAAACAAACAAACAAAGCAAATATGTACTACTTCCTCCATCCGATTTTATTAGGCCAAATAGCGATGGAATTAAGTAGTACAAATTTACAGATTTTATGGCATTGTTTCGATCGCAGTCGAGGGGCGACAATTTTGTGAACCAATGCTGCTAATCGCAATCGAGGGGCGACAATTTTGTGAACCAATGCTGCTAATCGCAGTCGAGGGGCGACAAAGGAAGTAAACCTTTTATAGTTGTTTCGAACCTCCCGGTAGGAAGCAAACTTTAACCAAACCCTCTCGCATCGTTTCATACCCCCGCCATTTCAGAATCCGCACGATTCAAAGAGGCCCTTGTACGTACGAATCAAAGAAGAAACATGTACACCGCTAAGCGGATTTATCACGCGTATAATGGTTCTATACACATGCATTACGAAGACAAAGTCAAATAAATTGAGCCTAATCAACTTGGTTGGAGGAGCGGATATACAATCGAACGACTTAATGGTATACACAAGTTGGTAGAGTAGTATGCATTTTTCTTGTAGACGCGAGTCGTCTGGATTGGTTGTTTCTCTGACGACGCGCAGCTCGATGCAGATTACTCGTAGAAAATATCCGGTCTTTGCCATACCGGGGATTTGGTTGGATGAATCTTCAATCTGCTGATGAGAGAAAGAAGATTCCAACACGGCATTCCAACCACCCAACCTACGTGCCAATATATATACTCCATGCCGGCCTATCATTGATTCGTTGACCCGAACAAAATTTCAGTACCTGGAGTATTTGAATAACCTACCAGATTCTGTAGCTTGTTGGCTACTCTACCACCACACACGCCCCCCTCGAGCGCAAATAAAATAAGCACGGTGGATCGTATTACGTGTACCCAGTAATACTTGATCAACAACGATCGAGCAAGCATGTTTGCACATGGTAATGGAGCTCGATGCATCAACGGAATTTGAAAATGATTTTTTTTTACCATTCGTCGTAAAAACATTTAGCGTTGTTTCTTATTGCATGCGCAACGGGAGTTCATGTGTAAATTTCAAAAAGCATGCATGATATAGCTGGTGTCGTGTCTTAAATTCTTTTGTCCAACAATTAAGTTTTTCCCATCGCAAAAAAAAAAAAACAATTAAGTTTTTCAAAAAAAAATATTGATGGTGTCGTGTCTCAAAAAAAATTAAGCTGTACTAAAATATATTTTTCCCATTTTCATGGTGTCGCCTCTGATCGATCGATACTGCCTAGAGCCCTGTGAGATGTGACTGAAATTAAGTTACTGCATCAGCAAGCTACACACACGTACGGCTGCTAATTAACTAACCTCCACATCAGCTTTCTACTTTACTACCTCCGTCCTGGTTTATTGATCCCCTTTGTATTTTGTGCCCCATTTTAACTTTAGATTTAACTAACAAAATGTTAATGCATGTCACCAAAAATAACATCATTGAGAACTTTATACAAATATGAATCCAAAGATATAAGTTTTGATGACATGCATTCATATTTTGTTAGTNAAATCTTTGGTCAAAATTTGACACGAAATACAAAGGGGACTAATAAACCAAGGTAGTATCTACACTACTACTCCCTTCGTCCTATAATATAAGAGTGTTTTTTTTTAACACAGTACAGACGCAAGCGCTCACATACACGCGTATACACTCACCCCTATGAACGCACNNNCGCACACCCTACCCCTATGAGCACTGAGCCCTATGAGGGCTGAGCCGGCATATCATCTTGAGACCTCCCACTGAATGCGCATCGCCGGAAATCCTAAAATAAATCTAGGAATAAATGCGAGCACCAGGACTTGAACCCTGGTGGGCTGGTGATATCACAGTCCCTCTAACCATCCAACCACAGGTTGGTTCGCATATAAAAGCGTTTTTGACACTCTTATATTATGGGACGGGGAAGTACTACATACAAAGGCACAACAGATACAGATGTGGTACTAATTGGGTGTAACCCTGCTAAATCAAGACAGGCCGCTGTCCACACGATCGGATCGCATCGCATCAGGGACGTACAGTGGTGGCACCCACAGGCCACATGCTTATACAGTTTCACTGTCAGGAGTAATAGTTAGCAGGGGCTCCAACTAAACTTATATTGCTTTCGTACGACACAAGTATATAGTATTTAGTATCATGTATTTTTCGTGCGTGTGGTGTGGTTTAGCATGTATTTTTATGACTCTTCAACTCCATTGGCGTATTAAACACATCAAACCCGATATTCCTCACCAGAAAAATTATTCCATAACGAAATTCCCGTGAAGACGTCTTTCTTGAGTCTCATATGACTAGCCCTTGTGTACGACCAGCATATAATCTGCAGAGTTTCTTTTCAATGCTTTGGATGATTCACATGACAACACACCTCCTAGGTTCAACAAGGACGTGGTTTTTTTTTTTTTGCACCTGAGCTCAAATGAGCTTGGATGAACAGTAAAATCAAAAAACATTTAAAAATGTTCTGAAAAATCTGAATTTTTTATGGCAAACTTTGACAAATGTTCCAAGAGCTTGCAAAATTGCATTATGAAAACACATTTTTGGAATTCGTGGCAAAAAAAAAATCGATACCCTGAAAATGCTACTTTCAAAAGCATTTTGCAGCACTGATTTTGTTTTTTTTACCACAACTTCCACAAATGTGATTTCAATCTGAAATTTTGCAAGCTCATGGAACATTTGTCAAAGTTTGCCATAAAAAAAGTTTTAAAAAAAATGGTTTTCAAGTTTCTGTTCATCTCGAGCTCATTTGAGCTCGGGTGTAGAAGGGGACTTTCGGTTCAACAAGTCCATCTTGTAATCGCAAAGTTACTTTGGAGGACAAGCTCGAGTGAACCCTATATTTTGAATAGTGCCAAAATAGTAATTTGAAGTTTCAAAAAAACTGAAAAAAATTCACATGTCTATATGGATGTATATTACACATGTGCAAATTTTTATGCTGAAATAAATAACCATGTGAGTTACACAAAATTAAAACTGCATGATTTTGGAAAGATAAACAGCCCATGTATCATTCACTTTTTAGAAATCACCATTTTGTCATTTCTGTATACCTCACATGTTTACTTATTTCATCACCAAACTTTACACATGTGTAATATATATCCATATGATCATGCAAATTTATTTTTGTAATTTTTTGAAACATCAAATCTGATTTTTAAGATAAGGTCCTCCAATGCACCCGGACTCCAAAAACCCACGCTTGTCTTGTAAGCATCATTCCACGGTGTCGAAGCTAGACGGGAATTGCTCCGGGGAGGGGTCCCCCTTCTGATCCAAGGCCTTTATCTTTTCATTTCACACACAAAAATACCCAAATGATAAGTGTCACACGTGTGGCACGAAGTATTTTTGCCCCGGCATTTTCTACAACTAAAGTTGCCATCTAAAAAGGAACCCCCCCCCCACCAAACTAACACTTTGCTAGCCGAAAAGAAAGTTGTCATGCTTGACAACTAAAGTTGACATAGTCGCGTCACTAAACTTGCCATAAAAATTGTTTGGAGTTGCCATATGTTCATGCCACACCTGTGACCACTTATCAGGCTCTAAAATATAAGGTGGGCCCCCTCCATTCAACCTCTAAATAACCCGCCTCTGCAGATGTTGAAGCCTCACATTATTTTGCTTGGCACCTCCTATATGTTTAAACAATGACTTATTTTGAAATATCAATTTAATTAGCTTAGTGTTGGGTGCTCAAGCTTTAAGACCATCATGTTCTCTTTCCACATTCCTTAGCTAGTTGATTTCCCTCATCTCGTGTGTCTGGTTGATTGATTTGAATACTCTCTGATACGTTGATTTCATAGCTCGAGTATCCAATGGCACTCTACTTTGTGTAGTATGGAAGCATGCCATCAAGCGCGTGGTTTATGATTCTTCAACCCTTGGTACTCATGTTTCTTTATGCAAAAATAAATTCTACTCATGTTGGTGTATTAAACACAACAAAATGTGTATTCCACGCCATGTAAAGATGTACATAGTGCAGTAGTGAGTATCTTACATGTACAATTTCCGAAAATGTAAAATATTCATTTGATTATTTTTACCATTGGGCACTAACCTTAATAAGCAGCGATTCTATGGTTTTTAACCATAACGTTTGGTTACATGTCCCTTACAACGTATTTGTTAATCTTTAGGAAGAGGAATTAGAGTTTTATCAAAGGGGGATGTATAGAGATTAGTCATGGGAAGTGTCATTTCATCACCCAATCCCTTATTTTTGTTTAATGAGAATTATGCGTGGGAGTTTGGTAATAAAGCCTCTTCCCTTGTTTGATAGAGGGCCGATTTTGGTGGGATTAGTGCAAACATAAGAGCATACATTGTGATGAACGATGAAGGTGTTGTGTGTAAAACAGTTCTATCTGATTGATTTCCCCCCCGTCCACTGTGTTAATATATAATATTAGAAGTTAAACTCTTAAGTCTCATGCCTATTCCCTCACGAACTAACATTCTATCCAACCAAACATATAATTCTACATCTCATAACACTAAATTCTCATTCCCCCTCTCTAAAATCAGTGCTAGTGAATTTTTCTTATCTCACACTTTTCCTTGACAGGTACGATTGCTCTCTGGCACGTCAGTGATTTCAAAGCTTAAGACACCCTGCAATAAAACCCATCAGAATTTATGCTCAGGTCAAGTAGGAAGGAAGTGCCCGGACTACGACTCTTGAACTTGCTCTCTCCCCGTGCAACAAAAAAACCCTCGGAATTTACCGCTCAAGCCAAATAAGGACATGCGTGTGTTTTGACTCTCGAACTTGTCCTGCTGGCTCCGTGCCTCCCGTGCAATAAAACCCATCGATTTGGTATGATTTACGTTTACGACTGTTGAGCCCATTGTGTCCCGTGCAATAAAACCCGTCGGAATTTCTTTCTGCGGTTTTATGACCTCTTCAACCCTTTCATAGTCTCGATTTAAATCAATACGCTCCTGCTGGCGTATCAAACATGCCAAACTTTATTCCATACAATCCACTCCACGTACGCACGTATACATAGGAGTATATACGGTTTCTTGAATTTTTTTAATCTTTTGGACGGATGATTGAGAGAGACGGCGGCACGCCTCCCGATAAAAGCCTCCTCTCCCCTGCTAATCCCACCCGTAAACACACTCTTCTCCCTCCTCCTCCCCCCAAGAATCCCCGCGGCTCAAGCAAAGGGGACAGGCCGGCCGGCGAGAGGCGGCCGGCGCACCTGCCGACCGCGCCACACCCTCCCGCGCTACCCCCCTATCGCGGGACCAGCGGGGTTCGTCATGGGGCTCGATGAGTCTGCGCCGGGCGGCGGCGGCGGCGGCGGCGGCGGGATCCGGGTGCTGCTGCGGCGGAAGCAGGTGGACTCGGACCGGGCCCGCGCCGCCGGGGGGCAGCAGCTCGCCAAGGAGCTCTCCATCACGCAGCTCATCGCTATCGGTGCGCGCCCGTCACGGCCTTCTTCTTTCTCTCCTTCCTTGGACTCCCCGTGAACGATCTTTATCTTTGTTGATTGATTACGCCGCCTTTGCGGTTCATCGTTCGCGTTCGTCATGGCTCAACGCGCCAAGCCTTGGCGCCGCGGATTTATTCTCGGATCTTTCGTCAGCTTTGTAATAATAGTGAAAATTACTCTGTTGTCTGTTCTGTGGTTCGTTTAGGTGTGTGATACCGAACACAAACTACAGTTTTGAGTTATATAAATCTCGTTGCTACAGACTGCAGAAGCTTCCATTGAAGAACAGCAAGCGTATCACATGATTTGAGATGAATTTAATTACTACGCGCGGTCTGAGATCCCAATAGGAATGTTTTGAACAGGAAATGGACTATAAGATGCAGATTCCGTCCATCTGCAGTAGTATACTACTAGTACTTTCCATGGAAGGTTGAGAGGTGTATCTCAAGTTCAGGCTTCTGCCGTGCCTACTACTCTCGTGCTTGTTTTGGTTGTTGCCGTGTCAGTGTTGGTTGGGTGGGTGGGGTCCTCCCTTAGGATTCCAATTCCCAAATCTTGCTACCTTGATGGTGTATGTGAATCAGTTGTAAATGTACTACTTATTATCGTAATTATGCTCTATTTGATGTAGAATTTTTTTGCATGCTTCTGGAATGCAGAGTGTTTTTAACACTTTGCAGAGTTCATGTTGAGTGCTGCACTGATTACAGCGTTTCATGACCTGCAAGAAAAAATAAAATTACAGCGTTTCATGTAATGATAGTAATGCTCATGGAACATTTTGCGTCATCTTTCAGGTGTTGGTTCGACGGTTGGAGCCGGAGTGTACGTTCTCGTGGGGACGGTTGCCAGGGAGCACTCTGGCCCGGCACTGACGCTCTCGTTTCTGATCGCCGGAATAGCGGCTGCGCTTTCGGCTTTCTGTTACGCGGAGCTTGCTAGCCGCTGCCCTTCAGCGGGAAGCGCCTACCACTACTCGTACATCTGCGTTGGCGAAGGGTAATTTGCTGACATGCTGGAGTGCACATTTTTCATGAAGTGCTGTATTCCATTGATCAGATGTTCTCACACTTTCTTTGATATTTTGTTTACCTAGAGTTGCATGGTTGATCGGCTGGGCTTTGATACTGGAGTATACGATTGGCGGATCAGCCGTTGCCCGCGGCATATCGCCCAATCTAGTAAGTGGGTTTTCCCCCTGTTTCTGTGGCATGTTGGTCAGTAGTTTCACCTTCCATCTCTCCTAACATACCCTGCCTGTGCGTTTAGGCATTATTTTTCGGAGGACCAAATAGTCTGCCATGGATTCTGGCACGCCATGAGCTCCCATGGTTAGACGTTGTTGTTGATCCTTGTGCTGCTGCCTTGGTTTTCCTTGTCACCGCACTGTTATGCGTCGGGATAAAAGAGGTTGCTGGCTTGTACTGTTTTCAGAAACACCTTTCATGCTTCTTTTTCGAGAAGTATAGCCTATGATATTTACTCTTTAATTTTATTTGAAACAGAGTACATTCGTGCAAGGAATTGTGACAGTCCTGAACTGCTGTGTGATGCTATTTGTTATTATAGCCGGCAGTTACATTGGCTTCCAAACGGGATGGGTCGGCTACAAGGTGTCTGGCGGGTAATGTAAAAGCTGCTTCTTAATTAGTTTTCTCTATTTTACAAATAGTGTGCTTACCCACTTTTTTCTCCAGATTTCTGCCATATGGGGTGAATGGAATGCTTGCTGGCTCAGCAACCGTTTTCTTTGCCTACATAGGCTTTGATTCAGTTGCTAGCACTGCTGAAGAGGTACCCTATTGTCCGAATTTACCTGGCACCTCTTACGCACACTGTATCGTTATCATTGTTAAGCATCCTTCCATCTAAACTTCCATTCCTGCAGGTGAAAAACCCGCAGCGGGATCTGCCGCTTGGAATAGCCACGTCATTGTCGATTTGCTGTTCCTTGTACATGCTGGTTTCAGTTGTTATTGTCGGTCTGGTGCCATACTTTGCTATGGACCCAGATACCCCTATTTCGTCTGCCTTCGCAAGGCATGGGATGCAGTGGGCGATGTAAGGACTCCTTTCAACACCACTTCCATTTCGCCATACATCAATGTGGTTCCTGCTGAGGCTTTACCGCGCTATCTTGTTTTTAGGTACCTTGTAACATCCGGTGCCGTTCTCGCTCTCTGCTCAACCTTGATGGGATCACTTCTGCCACAGCCAAGGATATTGATGGCCATGGCGAGAGACGGGCTGTTGCCATCCTTCTTCTCTGATGTTAGCGAAAAGACACAAGTTCCTGTCAAGAGTACAATCGTAACCGGCATATGTGCGGCTTCTCTGGCTTTCTTCATGGATGTTTCGCAACTGGCAGGAATGGTAAAGGATCTAGGAACCATTAAATAGTTGTTATTTGAGAAACTTCATGAACCTTTTGGACAACATTTTAGGCAGTTAAGAATTTTATGAGTACTAAAGATCAGAGCTTATAGAGCTAAAGGAGTCAAGTTTGGTTGCAGGTCAGTGTAGGCACACTCCTTGCATTCACCATAGTCGCCGTCTCCATCTTGATCCTCAGATATGTTCCTCCGGATGAGGTACCCCTGCCATCTTCTCTGCAAGCATCGTTCCGTTTGAGCCAAGAATCTGACGAGGAAAAGGTGGGGAGTCCTCTTGGAGATGGGAACCATGAACAAGGGACATCTGAGATAAAGGATGTGATTGTAGTAGAATCAATCAATGACCCTCTTATTGAGAAGCAGCTATACGCAAGTACGCCCGGAGAACTAGATTTGACTTGGTCTATTCTACATTTCTGAGTATGTGCATTTTACTTATTAAGCTGGCTAACCGGTTTCTGTCAATCCATCAGATAAATTGGATGAGTTAAAGCGGCGCAAAACGGCTGCTCGCAGCATAGCATCTGTGTGCGTGGGGGTTCTAATCCTGACGGCTTCGGCTTCTGTGTCGTTCCTGCCATTGTAAGTATGGAACTGGCGTATCTTGTTATGCAGGAAAGAGTACACACTTCTTCGCACAATGAACATGTGCAAGAAAAATACTGACCAGTCTTAACACGTATTTCACGTCAGGCTGGTGAGGTGCTTCGCCTGCGTCTTTGGCGGCCTGGTCCTTCTAGCCGGTCTCGGTGTGCTCTCCTGGATCGACCAAGATGATGGAAGGCACTCATTTGGTCACTCTGGAGGTACACAGTTTTTTTCTTTTTCATATTGAGCATGTCTATATACAGCCACTTGATATCACAACCCCTTTCTGCTCCTCCCGCTGCAGGATTCATCTGCCCATTCGTTCCATTGCTGCCAGTGATGTGCATTCTCATAAACACATACCTGCTCATAAATCTGGGGTGAGTACCTGACACGATGATCTCACTCACTGATAAGTTTACTCGTCGATAAAAATGTTCGGTATGTGTATGTACGTCTATGAACATTTGCCAACTTGTGTTCTTCAGGGGTGGCACGTGGATGCGGGTCGGGGTATGGCTGGTGATGGGGGTCTTCGTGTACATTTTCTACGGCCGGACCCACAGCTCACTGACGGATGTCGTGTACGTCTCCCTGGCTCAGGCAAACGAGATATACGGGTCTTCGTCTTCATCAGGGTTTGTGGCCTAGCTAGATATTGCTGCAGATCGTCCTTGAGAGATGATATGACCCGGAGTCTATTTCACGGAAATCTTGAGCCCCCTGATTGGAGGGATCTTCCCCAGCTGTTGCTGCTGCGTCGTGCATGGCAAGGCACGACATGGGGTCTGAAGAATTCGACAAATTCTGAAGCTGTGTACATTGTAATCTGTAGATATATCATCATCATCATCATCATCATATATATGCGCCTCGTTGGAGGAATGTAAATAGTTAATATGTATAAATAGAAGGGCTGATTCATTTGCGTACACAATGTACCGGAGTCGATAAAAATTGAGGGATCTTTGGTGTGACATCGCAGCAGGAAGCAATTCTAGATCATACAGTTTGCCATGCTTGATGTGATAATGTGATTCTACACTTACTCTGCAGCTACATATGCAAAGTCAGCAGAAAGATAACCAATTATTTCTCATCATACAGTTTCCACTTTGTTTCAATTACAAAATACTTATGCAGCTCCATGTTTGAGTGTGCAGCGACAATCAAACCAAACTTCTTCACCAGATTAACTACATTATAACACACTATTCTAAATTTTTTTTACAGCAATCAAATCCAAGCCACTGCCTTCGAAAAGAACAGCAGATGCACCAGACTAACTACATCACAACACATTATTATATAAAAGAATATTACAATACAGTATGGTGGTAGTATCAACTATATCCCCTTCTGTTGCCCCAGGTTATCTGAAAATAATCGTCTAGGAGTCGTTCTTGCGTAGGTTGTAGAAGATCGAGCCGTCGATCGTCTCCATGGCCAGTTGATTCAACCGCAGAAGGATCAACAAGTAGGATCTTCCTTTGCGCCCTACAAGAACAAGGACACGAGTCAATGAAATTTGTTTGACAACTCTGGGCAAGGAATGTCAAGTATACATAAGGTTATAACATACCTAAACCAATTGACCCAACATCATCTTGATTCAAACTTCCCTGAGCTTTGTCACCACCAAAGTATGCATTTAGTTTTGAAACGGCTTCATGCAATTCCTGATAAAAGGAGAAGTCACAAAAAAAAATTAAGCATTACAGTAGATTGCTTTGAGGTGGCATAACTAAGATAGCACTACAATCGTCATGACACTAATGGGCCGATTGATAATCTACAATGCAAAGAGCAAGACATGAAAAAAGTTTAAGAGGCAAGATAATATATTGCACAATTTAATTAATTCCAGTAACATCTCTGAATTACATGGACTTTGCTGTAACTTGTGACCACTACAAAATAGACAATGTGCATAAAGTACTATGAGAAGCATTCCCGAGTAATTTAAGAAAGAATTCATACCTCCCATGATGCAAGAGTCTTCATGTAAGGAGGAAGTTTATCGTACTCCTCCTTTGACGCCCTTATCATTCCTTGGAAAGCATTGCCTTCATGGATTCAACAAAGATTTCAGTCATAAAAAGCAAGTATTTAATCTATCTTTCAAACGTAAAAAAATACAGTTGTGCTGACCATCTTGCTCATATGTTTCAATTTGGGGTTCTTCAGCGTCCTCCAAGATCTTTTGGTCATCATCAACACTGAACAGTATAAACATATATGTGATTTTCAAGGAAGATAAAACAAGTAAAGAAATGTGGGGAACAGAAAAAAGAACAGACTGAAAAGGACATTGCCAAAGATATCTCATAGATGTCTGTATTTCGTTGAGTTACCTTCCAGGTTTTCTGTCAGGCATCTTTGGGCTTGCAGAAAAATCAATATCTGCGACATCCAAACAAATTATTAGCTCTATTCGATTTAGGACTTGCAGTAAAAAATACTAATATGTATACTGCATCTGAACAGTTGATTTAGGAAGATGTGTTGCAGGTGTTCCATACCTTGAGAGGACAGAGTGGCTAGACAAGCATCAGAAATCCCAAGATTCTTTAGTGACATTGAATCCTCAAATCTTATATGCGGTCAAGAAAGAACAATAGTCTGTATCTCAATTGCACATACCACTAGCAGAAACACAAAAGAATGATTTGATGCTGAATAGTGCAATGAAGTACAATGGATCTCCTGGCATCAGGGTCATCTGTACCGACTGACACCAAGCTAACTCCATCTAAATAAAGAAGGATTGCCTACTATAGTTCCAAAAAAACAGAATCCCATTATTAGTTAAAGATCAAGGTTCAGACTTGGTGCATTCAGATTGTTATAAGCTTATCCAGTATAACGAGTCCCCAACAACCATACCAATCCTAATCTCCAATGTTTAGTCCCAAATGATGGTATGACAACATGATATTAGGGAGGTTTAGGCATTTGGCAGGAAAAAGTAGTAGTAAAGGTTAACAGGTAATAATATAATTGGGAAGAATAAGTTACTTGAATAAATATGGTTGAACTCCTAGTGCTCAAATCTTCAAATTCTGAGTTTCAACTACTACAATGAATGTTCATCGTGCACACCAACCCTGGCAGTGCTGCAATGCAAACCCTTACAACTAGCCAACTACGCGCAAACTGATGCTATATGCTATTTTTAGCCTATGCATCTCGATGCTGTGTATCCATTCTATCAGCCCGGTCATAGATCACATCCAACACAAACAAAAATGCATTCCTTAAAAAATGTCATAGTAATGGCAGGATACAGTGCATCGTCATCGTCGAAATGCCGACCGGACCTCAGCACTGAACTTGACCCTCCGAAGCACCCATTCCCGGGGACATCAAGCTCCCTCGTGTCTCCACCTTCCTCCTCCTCTTCCACCTCGTCCTCCACCTCTGCACCAACAAGAGAAACCCCATGACCCTCAGCAAAACAAGACGAACACTGCAGGGGCAGAGCTTCAGAGTGACGCCACCAGCGGGTTCCTGCCTGAAGGTGGGTGGGCAGTGGGCACACGCGGGGTCAGACTCACCGGGGGCGACGTAGCCGAAGGAGACGAGGCGGAACTCGACGGCGTCGGCGTGGCGGGAGACGATGTTGAGCGCCTCGCGGCAGTGTCCGAGGAGCTCCTCGACGGAGACGGTGCCGAAGGCCATGGACTCGAGGCGCGCCAGGTCGGCGCCCGCGGCCTCCACCCGCCGGTCCAGCCCCTGCAGGAACGCGTTCGTCGCCGACTCTGCGAGGGAACCCACGCGCACACGTCCTCCGTGAGCGGGCAGGAAGGAAGCACCGGATAGCGAAACCCTAGCGGGGGACGGCGGGATCAGATGCGGTTACCGAGGGGGATGGCGCGGCGGGAGAGGGCGTCGGCGAGCGCGCGGGAGGAGTCGTCGGCGTGGGTGAGCACCTCGGAGAGGGAGCCGCACAGCGCCGAGATCGACGCGTCCATGCCCCGCTGCATCGCGGCGGCGGCGGCGGGTCGCCGGAGTTGGGGCGGGAGGAGGAGAAATTGGGGAATGATTTCTCTTTCTTTCCGTGGCGGGTTCGAATTTTCAGTGCGGGCGGCGGGGAAATGAAATGGGTTGGTCCTTTTCTGCCCCGCGGGCCCGCTCGGCGGATGGGCTCACCGAGCTGCATCCAGCCCAACTAGACCCCGGCGATGCAATTTAGCATGTTTGGTTGTGTGGGCTGCACTCGATGCAAATTTACTATTCCCTCCGTCCCAAAATAAGTGTCGCAGATTTTATACTAAACTAGTATAAATTTTGTATTAGACCAACGACACTTATTTTGAGACGGAGGGAGTAATACTTTTAACTAAATACTATTGTCACCATTTATAAGTGTAAGTGGTTTTAGTAACAAGTGTTGGTTCTAGTTCAAATTTGAACCAAAGCCACGATACTTATTTTAGAACGGAGGGAGTAGAAAGCACGTAAACTTGCACCTAACCTAAGCAAGGGGTTAAAGGTTTCATTTTTAGGATCTTTAACCGCCATGTCGAGTCCCCCGGTCATGGTGCTCCAAGGATAAACTCATTTACTAGGCAACATAATTTCAGTCAACCACTAAAATTGCATCAAGTATATATACTCAGAGGGTTTTGCTGCCTCTTCGATGGCTACCCCATGATCGTAGCCTGCACCCAATTTAAGACAAGATAATTGGTAAGCAAATAAGTTACTTGTTTACCAAATAAAATCTTTTTTACACAAACATATTAATATGGACAGGTAATCATGGACTAAACTACTATAATATTTATGCCTCCGCTCCAGTATACATGCAATTATCTAGTTCAAGAAAAAGATCCAACACGAAAAAGTGATTAGTTTTTGTTGTTGCAAAAAACACCTAAATGAACAAGAAACCATTCCGGGTTCTCAAGTACCGCCTCACCATTGGATGTCCAAACCGCCACTCGCCGCCGCATAAGCAGATACCAGAGACAAAGATTACCCTCTTTTCACAAAATGGAAAAGTAGTCCTATAACCAACATGTGGATTATCCTCCAAAAATCATTCGCCACCATCATGTGGATCACAAGGATGATGAAAATATGGCACAAGCATTGCCACGTGTCATTCAATAATTTTAGTTTCCTGACAATTTAAGTTTATACACAACACCGTAATTCTCGTTATATTAGTAAATGATGTACTCCCGAGTCAGACAAACATTGTCATCTCAATCAATGTGAAAGTTGTTAATTTTAGTGTGAAACCTATCGCACACACAAAAAAGGGGAGCTATTCAACTCAAACTTAAAAGGAACCTGTTTTAACAAGATAACTAAAATATGTGCGGAAGTGCAAATCTAATCCCGAATACTTCACTAACAACCAATTAAATTGGTCTAAACTCACTGTTGTTTCTTAAAACAATCTAGGATATCAACAAAATCACCACTTTAAGATTTACTAGCACATTGCTCTTATGTTTCTATGAAGCCAGCAAAAGAAGATGGAGAGTTAGGTCACCGGCTTAGAAAAACGTGGAAAGACGTTGGTGTCCTGTGGCCGATGGCGATTCACAATTAAAAAGAGAGAGAAAAACAGTGGGAGATTTGCATGTGACATGTGTTGGAGAATCTTAAACCAATATAATAGGACCTTTGCTAGATTTAAAGTGCGGCAACATTTCGAATTTTAAAACACAAGAAGATGGACAAGTGTTAGGAGACTGCACAAGGTCATGCATTCACCACCAACTACCAACTTTATAAGTAGGAAAGACTATATAAAACAATAAATATCAAACCAATATAAAATAATAAATAGTGTGAATATACATATGAATTCATGTTAATACATGCATGAGTGTTATTTACACTTAAATCAACAAAACAACAAAGCTTCGGTATTTCAAACATTCCGACAGCTTATAGTCACATGGATAGCCAATAAGTAAGCCAAACAACAGTTTTCCCCACAGGACTTCTCTCATCACAACAATTTTGACAGTATAGACAGTTCAAATAGATACGATCTGACAAAAATGCTATTCCAAGTAGCAGACACGACATTTCAAGATACAAGATGGAATCCATACGATCCTTTATTTATGTTTCTGAAACATAACACAAATTTAAACGTAATGGTACCAACCGGAGGATGTAGCACGAACTTCAGTTTTGCTTTCTCCGCTCACCTTTTGTTAACACCTACAAGTGTATGAAAACAGCTAGCATGTGAAAAATATACAAATCTATTTTGCAACATGATAGATACTGTACGGAGGAAAAAAGAAGAAGAAGGATTACATTCCAAACAAATAAGAAAAGAATTTTTTTGTGACAAAGAAGACAACAATTAATAATTGTTTATTAGAAGGAAAAAAGAAGAAAATGATACCTGGAAAGTAGCCCAAAACCCCAGAGCTAATCCTCAAACCAAACCAAGGTGGGACGGTTAGGATGTTCCTCCATTGCTTTCTCCACATCAGCCCGTGGCACAGATACGTCATCATCATACACACTAATGCGAAGATGACGCAACCTGGGCAAGCCTCTTAGTATCTCCATATCTCTCGCATTGATCACTTCCATTGTGATGCATAGTTTCTCAAGGTTGACGAGCGAGGCCACCCATGTCGGAACCTCCGAGAGGTAGTCCCCCGCGATGATAAGCTCACGAAGGCCGCATTGTGGATCGGGAAACCATGAACGCTTGAAGTACTCATCCGCTGCTTCCTTTACAAAGATGTGCAGAGACTCAAGGCCAGCTTTGCCGAGCTCACATAAGGAAGAGAGAAACTCCTCCTCATCCTCCTCGATCTCCTCCTCCTCTTTCTCGAAATTGACATCACAATTACCCATATCATACATGTTCCATATTATGCCCAGCTTCCTCAGTTTTCTCAGTTGGCCAAGCCTCTTTAGAAATTCCGTTGACTGAGTATAAATATTGAGACCTTCCAACACTCGCAAACCCTGCATGGCCGCAATTTCATCTGGTACTGTTTCATAACCATCGACATATAGAGTTACATAACAGGCCAACCGTTCTTGGATGGTCATAGGGATTTCCATTAGTTTTCTGTATCCTTTCACGTCAATCTCCAAATGTTGCAGCCTTGCCACCTGTTCTGGAAGCTTCTTGACGGCATCTGCATGTTTGAACCTTAGGTACTTGAGGTGCACCAAATTTCCAATACCCGCAAGGTGATCATCTTGTAACTGTGAACAATCCTCAAAGTCCAGAACACGCAAGAGTGGAAACTCTGACAAAGATGGGATCTTCACATTACGGCCAAACACATGGAGTGATCGGGCACTAGATACATCAAGACCCGACGGAATCTCACCATCATTCTGTAAAGACACTCGACGAATCTTGGCCTTGGGATCAGGATTTATAACACCAGGTCCACCTACTATACTAACAAAGTTCTCTTCAACAGCCTTAGATACAATGAAATCATGAACAGTGTCATGAACACGACAACTCTTCACCTCGTCACCAAATGTCCCATCCATCTTTGCAGCCTGGATCAAGCTCCTATTGATGAGTTCATTGAAACACATTTCTCCTGACTCATATACTGTATAACCGGTTGTTTTCTGAATGAATCCTTCGCCAATCCACCTCCTTATCAGATTCTCCTTCTTAATAATGTGTCCCTCTGGAAATATACTCAGGTACAATAGACATGTTTTAAGATGAGGAGGAAGATCCAAGTAACCAAGGGATATTATATTTACCATGTCCTTCACTTGCTCCCATATTCCAGTTTCACTTGCCTTATCAGCCAACACACCAGATATCGCTATGATTGCCAAAGGTAAGCCGGCACATTTTTCCAAAATCTGGCACGAAATCTCTTTGAGGTGTGATGGACATTTTTCTTCAGAGTTGAATAGTCTTGTATAGAATAATTGCCTCGAATGCACCATACTAAGAGGCCTTATATTGTATACATGCCCGCTGAAAGTTGAACAACATGATTGAACGACGGCATGTATACGGGTAGTGGTTATTATTTTACTACCGGAACTGGTTGTGGGAAATGCACGCTCAATAACCTTCCATATTTCCACATCCCATATATCATCAAGTACAATAAAGTACCTGCAAAAAAATATAAATAAAAGTTGTGCTTATTGAGAAAAAAATAAGCAGTAAAGGAGTTTGAATGTCCATAAGAATATACTTGTTTGGCCACACGGTCAGGAGAAGTTTCGTTAAATATATCTTGCACTTGTACACTACTAGTAAATGCGCACGTGCAACACACGTATTATCGTGTGAAAAGAAATCATCATTTGTTCTAGACAAAAATGAACAAAAAATATAATAGTGAGCTAACATAAGAGAGGCAATAGAGATGTTTAACAATTTTGTGATACGAAAAATAATACTTGGAATAAAAATTTAGTGAACATATTTCTCATCAATCATGAGTAAACCAACAATGTTTGAGGGACCCTAAAAAAAGACAATGTTTCAGGATCCGAGAGCTCAAAGCTGTTCGTCGCGAGCTTGGTCTTGGATCCGAGAGAACCGTGGCGGCAGGGCCGCCTGGGAGAAGTAACATGGGGCGGCGGTCCAGCGCAGAGGGGTGCGTTGCGGCTGCCGGAAGGGGAGGGGCGATGGCGGCGATCGGAAGGGGAGGGGCGTGGGGCGAAGATTAGGGCCGTAATCTGGGGTGTGGGACGAATATTAGGGCCGTAATCTGGAGCGTGGTTTGCGCGGCGGCAGAACATAGTCAGCGGCAGAACATTTAATCTGAGACGTTCGCTTTATGTGGCAGTACCTTGATCTAACATCGACTCTTAGATGTGACTTAGTGGGATTGATTGGACGCTCCTCGTAATCCTGTGTACATCTTGTGGTGTGGCTATAGGATAATTTAAGTTTGCTTTTTTAATAGTAGTGGAGATGGAGATGATGGTCCGGTAAAAACTAAAGTAGTTTGGAAGCTAGAATTCCCTCTAAACATCAAAATTGCCCGTTGTTAACTTGTTATTTATGGAAAAGGGGTCCTGTTAACAAGGGACGCCTAACTAAGTGTAACTGTCACCTAAATACTTGGACGCACACTATACTAGTGAATAGCGGTCCAAAATTTTTAAGAGATAGTCCGTATGCATTTTCAGATAAGCGAAGCGTTCAAAATTTAAAGCAACACATACCTTTTGTGTTGGAGGAAGTCTGAAATCCTGGTGATGAGTTCACGCAGGTCCTCCACGCCAGCGGAAGGAGAATATTGATGGTCGAGGTTATTATTGTAAGAAGAATAGAGTTGATCGTAAATGGCGCGCATGACCTGGACCTTGTCTGGACTCCGTGACACGGAACAGAAAGCATGGCAGTCGAATTGGCGGTTGAGCTCTTGGTACACTTGATTGGCGAGAGTTGTCTTGCCCGTTCCTCCGGACCCAACAACAGCCACCAAGCTTGGTTGCTGTCGGGTTGACTCGGAATCAGAACCGGCGAGTAGTTGGATGAGCTCTTCCTTGGGCCCATCAACGCCGACGAGCTTGGACGCGTCGGCGAGAGCTCTGCGATCATCAACCTTGGCCCTCTTGTAGCTGTGCCTCTCGGCGACCTGGACGACCTGCTCCTTGAGATCGTCGACGGCCTTGGCGATCATCGGGTGACCAGCCTTGGTCCGGCCCAGCATGGCCTTCATCTTGTCCAAGAGTCCGGCCAGCTCGGCGGACTTGTCGCGGACGCTATCCTCCATGAAGTCGGCGAGGTCGTCGTCGATGTCGTAGGAGAGCTCCCGGATCTGGTGCATGCAGGCCTTGTCCTGCGCGCTGGGAATGGGATCCGACGACTTGGCGAGGAGGAAGGCGTCCATGGCGGCGAGCTCGCGGGTGAGGTGCTCGACCTCGCCGCGCACCTCCTTGTACTCGTCGCCGAGCAGCGCGGCCAGATTTGCCAGGGCGGGCTGCAGCGCCCCCGTGGCCGCGCTCACCAGAGGCAGACCCTCCTCCTCCATTGTTGCCGTACGTGTTGCTTAGCTCAGTAGTCGGATGGATCTCGACCCGTCTCTCTTTTTTCTATGTGGGAACTGTGGGTGATGGGTGATGGGTGCGGCCGTGGTGGTATGGTAGTGGTACATTACATGCTGCCATGCTGATGCTGGATGGATGGATGCTCACCAACCGATCAGTTGTTTCGGAGTCGGAGGAGCCTGCACGTCGCCCACTTCGTCGCACGCTGGAGGATGGACGTGGCGTAGGTGGTAAACAGAGATCAAATCAAACGACCAACACGCACGCGCAATTTTTATTTTTGCGGGAGATGAAGGAGGAAGAACTGCTGATGAAGCTCCTTGACGATCCAGATATCCCCATAGCCAGAAGAAGTCCTCAAGAACCACACCACTCCCACAAGCTTTTCGACGTCACCGCCGAGATAAGGCTGAAGCCGGGAAGACCTTATTGGACAAGACGCCGCCGCCACCACCTGAGCGTCGTCCCACCAAACGTTAACCCTAAAACCACGAAAACGGAGCCCTCCCGCCGACGAGGGCTGAGATCCACCCCCCCTCCAAGGCCCAAAGGCCACAAAAGCGAGGCAGATCGGCGGCGGCGGCGACGGGAGGCGAGGGAACTCTAATCGCATGTGCGTGGGAGAGAGAGAGAGGAATGAGAGGACGGTTAGTCAGTAACGCCAGGTTAATGACCGGCAACAAAGAAACAACCCAGACGGGTGTCTTAAACGGGCCTCAAACGCCCGGGCTGACCGGCATCCCTTATATCTATAGGGTTTTCAAAATATATGTGAAT